>JABFQA010002333.1:0-11479 GCA_022817065.1 Probaryconus sp. ZL-2020 | reverse complement strand
ATTTTATAATATTATTATGGAAAATGTTTATTGATCCAAACATTAATGTTTACATTTTATTATCTTATTATTTAATTTTTATTTAATATATTATTATTCATTATTAATTCTCACATCAATAAAGTAGTTACAAAAGTTTCTTTATTATTGTAATATTAACTTTGATTCTTTGTAAAAAGTTGTGTGATAAATGAATTTGTCAGTGGAAGAACGAATTCGCTTGTTAATTATGCGAGGTTGTGGTGACCGCACTAGATCCTATGAACAGGCAGCACATTTATTTAATGACACTTTTCCTGATCGTCCACCGATATCCAAATCAACTGTAATGAAAACGGTGGCACGATTCGAAGAAACCGGCTCAATTGAGGACCGACCGCGTTCTGGAAGACCAACATCAGCTACGAATGATGATAATAGCTTAAATGTTCTGCAATCTTTCGTTGAGGATCGTCATACATCTTCAAGGAGAGTCGCTCTTCAAAATGATATCAGTCATACCTCCGTTCTTAGAATTCTAAAACATGAGAAATGGCATCCATACAAAATAACACTTGTGCAGAAGTTAAATGAAGATGATCCTGACCGTCGAATAGAGTTTTGCGATGAAATGATGAATCGCTACGATGCTGATAATACGTTTTTCGACAACATTATTTTTTCTGATGAAGCTACATTCCAGTTAAATGGTGAAGTAAATAGACATAATTGTCGATATTGGAGTGATGAGAATCCAAGATGGATGCGTGATAATCACACACAATACCCCCAGAAACTGAACGTTTGGGCTGGCTTCTGTGCCGAAGGTATTTTAGGCCCATTTTTTATAAATGAAAATATGAACGGAGAAATCTATTTAAACCTTTTACGAGATGAAGTTGTGCCGGCCGCCGAAAATTTGTTTCACGGACACTTAGAAAATGTTTGGTTCCAACAGGACGGTGCCCAGCCTCATTACGCACTCCCTGTGAGAAATTACTTAAATGCAACGTATGAAAATCGGTGGATTGGAAGGCGTGGTACGATTGAATGGCCACCAAGATCTCCAGATTTATCACCATTAGATTATTTTCTTTGGGGGTATCTAAAAAATAACGTGTACGCCACAAAGCCAACGAATTTAGATGAACTTACCGATCGCATCGTGCAGCAAATACATTTAATAACACCACAAATGAGGCAAAATGTTATTAATAACTTTTACCAGCGATTGTGTGATTGTCAACTAGCAAATGGGGCACAATTCGAGCATCTCATCAAGTAAGTGAAACACACTTAAAACAATCACGTCGTAGGTGAGAGGCAAGGGGACTCACCTTAAACAAGCACCCCGAAGGGAACAGAAAACTACTACGTCCACGTCGTTGTTCCTGGGTAACGCTAAACGTAGTTTTTTACAATTAATAACAGTTGTTCTCTTATTCATGTTATGTTTTGAATAGTACGAAAAATATTATTTCTACGATTGCAGCGCCATCTGTCAAGAATACAAAAAAATGTTTCCAATAAAAGATTCATACTTTTTTAAGTACTATCCGAATCCGCAATAAAAAATAGGGGTTCCCATTTAACATTTTAAAGTTACCTCCCCCCACCCCCGCGGGTGTGGGGTGAAAGCTCGAGTTTGGTGTGTCGTTGGATAGATTTTTTAAAAATATTAGACACGTATTTTTTTTTTGTATCTTTCCGATGTGTATTTCGCGAGATATTTGACCGTTTCCAGACTTTTGCACCACCCTGTATATCGACAGGTTAGGGTTTTTAAATCAAAACAAAAGGATTTTAGTTGATAACTTTTATTAAGCACAGAGTCAAGAACTCTCGAATATATAATATAATGTGCATAAACTACACTCGTTAGAAAGAACCAACCGTACCAACATAAAGGTATAGGGTTGAGCGAGTCTCCACACAGGGTCACAAACCCAATACTCCCTCCCGAGGTCAACCCTCGCTCTTTTCTCAAACTATTAAAAATTAACTCTTTGATTTATAGTGGCATACAATAATCTTTGGTTTACAGCAAGTACATCATGTAATTTATACAAAACAATGTGAAGCGAAATAAACACATACATACATCAAACAGTTTATATGTTGAGTTCTTTTCTAAAATTTAAATGTTACATTTCTGTACGTATATATATTTAACGAATTTTTTTATACTTAAAATTAACAAAATTTAATTATTATAATTTTTTAAAAAAAAAAATATCAAAATAAAATATCTAATACGTTATTCGAATATACATTCTTTAGATTTACTTTTATCTCACAAATATAATAATAAAGAAAATCTGCTTCATTTAATTATTAATCTAGATTTCAAAAACTATAATCAAGTTGTCATCCTTTAATCAGATTTTCGTTCCTAAAACAAATAAACAAATATTAGCACATGAAGAAATTTCTGTAAGATATATAAAAAATTACTCATCGTTTCAGACAAAAAGTTCAATTGCTAAGGTCTGGGTTTACCAAAATTACCTTTGTCAGACGCAACCACCATCCCCAGTACAATTAAGAATCTCGTCTCGAAATTTAGCATGAATTAAAAAGCTTAGAGATTTCGTCATTATATCGGCTAGCTGATTTTTGGTTGATACCCATTCCAACTTTATTCTCTCAAGATTAGAGCACTCCTTCACATAATCCTCATGGACCTCAGTCATGTGTTTGAGTTTATTATTACCCGAGGTTTTGGCACAAAATATAGCAGCCTGGTTGTCGCACCTCAAAATAGCAGGTAGAAGACTTATATTTAGAATTTTGATAATTGATTTATTTAAGGCTATTGTTTCCTGACAAGCTAAGCTCATCGCCACATATTCGGCTTGACACGTAGATAATGAAATATATGATTGCTTGCTCGATCTCCAAGCAATTGTATCTCCGAATAATTTAATTATAAATCCACAGGTGGAAATTGAGTTTCGACAGTCGGCGAAGCTGGCGTCTGAGTAAACAAGCAAGCCTTCTTTTCTTCCCTCATATCTGAGTCCCAGTGATTTTGTACCCTTAAGGTACCTAAACACTCTTCTTAACATTTGCCATTCCAGTTCCGAAGGACTGATCTGATGTCTGCTCAATATGTTCACTGCGTACCCAATATCAGGACGTGTGGCTCCAGCAGGATATAGCAGGCTTCCCACTGCTTCCCTGTATGGGAAATTGAGACTGGTCACAGTCTTCTCTTGAGTCGCTTGATCTTTTCCTTCTTCTCTATTTTTCCTTTCTCTACTTGCCACTTGTCTAGTGACCATGGGCGTGTTCTGTGGATGCTCTTTGTCAAATCCAAACTTTATCAGAATTCTTTCAATATAGGGTTGTTGCGTGATTTCAATAGTACGATTTTGTCTGTTCCTTTTGATGACCATTCCTAAAAAGTTTTGTGGCTTTCCCAAGTCAACCATTTCAAAAGCCTTCATAAAATTTAGTTTTAATTCTTCAAGGGCCTGTTTATCATTTCCAGCAAGAAGCATATCATCCACATAGAGTAGTAGCAAAATTATCTGGTTTCCTGATGTTTTGGTGAACAGGCATGGATCATGACTGTCATTCTTTAGACCAAACGAATTGGCTACTATTGTAAATCTATTATTCCAACATTTTGGACTGACCCTTAAGCCATATAAAGACTTTTCTAGTTTTAGAATCTTTGTCTTCTTTTCTTCTAGGGATACTTCCAATCCCTTTGGAATTTCCATAAAAATCTCTTGATTCAAAACACCGTTGAGGAATGCCGTTTTTACGTCTAATTGGTGAACGTCGAGATCATAATTATTGATTATAGCTAAAACTGTACGCACTAAAGGCAATCTTGATACAGGGGTGTAAGTTTCCTTTAAGTCGTATATATTATTGTCCTTAAATCCTCTCGTGACAAGTCTTGCTTTATACCTAGTTTTATTATCTTGTTCATATTTCCTTTTGAAAATCCATTTCGAGTCGATGATGTTTAGCTTCTTTTCATGTTTCTTTTGTACAGGTCTATCAACCATGGTCCAGACTTGATTTTTTATCATTGACTCGAGTTCTTTATTTGTAGCTTGTTGCCATTTTTCTTTTTCATCTGAGTTCATAGCATCTTCGTAAGTTACCGGATCATTGTTTAAATTGGCAAAGAATGTATATAGGATTCTATCTTCCTCTGGTTTGTTAGCAACAGTGAATTCAGTTTGAATATCTGGGAATTCAAATTTCTTTGTTTCTTCAATTGAAGTCGTGAAATGTGCGAGGCTAGTATCTCCGAATTTTTGAGTGTCATCAATTAGTTTTTGTATTTTTCTGTTTGTTGTCTTGTCACTTTCTTCATCTCTTAATGATTTCTTTCTCGGTCTGCCTCGTTTCCTCTTTTCCACTCCCTCCGTTTCTATTAACTCTTTGTTTATTTCTTTATCTTTATCTTCAAAAACTACAAACCAGTCATTTATGGTTAATTTTTCTGTGGGTAAAGGCCAGTGTTGCACAGAATCCCTTTTGAACTTGTCTCCATAAACTAATTTTTCATTGAATCGGACGTTTATTGATTCATAAAACTTTCCTGATTCGGGATTTAAAAACAGGTATCCATTCGGAGAATATCCAACAAGAACTCCTCGGATAGCACGAGCCCCAAACTTTGAATCTGGCTTCCTTGTTATTGACCAATATGACAGACATCCAAAACGTTTAATTTGATTTAAGTTACAGCTGGCATTTGGCGAGAATTTTTTTAACGGTGTGTTATAACCAATTGACTTGTGGGGTGTTCGATTATATATATATACAGCAGATCCCAATGCTAAATCCCACATATTCAGAGGTAGCCTGCTATCGAACATAAAAGCTCTTATTTTCTTCTGAATAGTTTGATTGAAGCGTTCGGCTACACCATTATGCTGTGGAGTGTCCGGACAAGCTGCCTGCAATTCAATCCCTTCACGTCGTAGAACTTCTTGGGTATAGCCCCCTGTGAACTCGGTACCCTGATCCGATCTAAGATAACACACCTTTTCATTTCTTCCCAGTTGGTTCCTTGCACTCATAATAAATTTCTCCAGACAATACCCTGTTTCATCCTTCGATCTCATTGGATACGCCAATGCGAGTCTTGAAAAATCATCTACAAATACAGCAATGTATTTGTATCTTGATGGATGAGTTGCTGGAGAGATCTTACCCATTATGTCCGAGTGTACGATCTGTAATTGACGTTCAGCTCTTGTCCTCTCAGTTGTGAATGGGAGTTTTTGCAATTTAGTTAATGCGCAGACTTCGCAATCCAAAAGATCTTGATTAAATTCAGTGTTCCGAAGGTCTTTATTATCTGGCCATAATTTTTGAAGTTTCTTTAAGTATGATATTGAGGCATGCCCCATACGAACATGCCATAACATAGCTTTGTTTGTTCTTAGGAAGTCAGTATAGGACTTAGTGAAAGGCGAATCACTCTCTATAATGTCAACTTCTTGTAATTCTTCTGGTTTAATTACTTTCCTGTCTATGATCGTAGTGTCGATATTCGATAATATTAAATCTGTTCCTTTATTATGATTTTCTTGGTTAACTACATTTTCTAAGTTTTCCTTGGTCGAATCCTGTGTTGTTTTATTTGATTTTGTTACATCTGAGTTATCACATGTTTCCGGGATTGTTACCATTGTGTCTCCTTCCTTTTGCCTTATTTCACTTGTTGTAGGTAATTCTATAGTTTCGTTTGTATTCTTTCCTGAAAATTTTTCATCTAAACCTGGAATGAGAAGATTTCTCTCCTCGATTACATTTTTATCCTTCATGAATATCACGTCATATGCAGTTCCAATATTCGAAGTTCCTTTATCATATAGTTTGTTAACTTCAAATTCGATGAGCCAGTATGGACTCTCATAAATGCCAGAAGCAAAAGTTTTATTGGTCTTAGGATCGTAGATTTCTACCTGTTCGTTATTTAACTTAATTGTCAAACCGGCTTCTGCAAAATGACGAAGCGAAAGCAAATTTTCTGAAAGTGATTTTGACCAAATTACATTATTGAGTCGAAAGGTCTCCTTTTCATTTGTATTTGTGTACAGCTGCAAGGTTCCAATACCATCTGCTATCATATCAGCTCGTTGATCTTTATTTGCACACTTGATTATGTTTATGCCAGTTGTAGTTAAATCGTCAAGAATTTCCCTTGAATTTACAAGGTGCTCAGTAGCACCTGAGTCTACTATGAATTTTGAAAATAAATTACCATTACCTTGAGACTGACTGTCAATTGCGAGACCCATGGTTACGTCATCAGAAGATTTTAATACACCATCTGCTACCTCATCGTTGCATGTCATACAAGATGAATCAAACAAAGATATAAATGTCTCACCTGAATAAATCCTTTTCTCGTCCTTGTGTTCTGTAAAGTTAGCCCTGGAATTTTGACCAGAGTTAGTACGATGTGATTGCTGGGTTTTATATCCTCTGTTGTTTTGTTTAATGTTTGGGTTGTGATTTTCATTATCCGATTGCTGATTTGTGCTTCCTTTTTTATACTGTTTCATATTAATAAAAGGATTTTTCCTTTTGTTGTTTTGAGCCTTGAATTGAGTTTTATTATTTGAATGTAAGAACCTGTCTGATCTATTGCCTCTGTATTTATACCGATTTTGGCCTCGGTAATTTTTAAAACCTTGATTATTTCCCAATCTTTGAATCCGACGAAAACATTCAGCTGCCTTGTGTGTGGTGAACTCACCACATTCATAACATTTTTTTACTTTAAGGCCTTTCCTTGGACATTCATTTTTGTTGTGGCCTATATCGTCGCATTCGTAGCATCTCCTAGTAGTCTTAATTTGTAAGTTTGCATGAGCAGCAGTAGTCGGTTTTGATTTTGTAGTGGGATTAACTGGTATTTGGCCCTGATTACGATTTGCTTCAAATTGCAAAATAAATTTCTTCAGTTCATTGTATGTGAGATTCCTTCCAGATGTTGAGTTAGTAAAGAAATCCAAAGATTGTATTTCAGGAACGGCCTGCATCACTGCATTATAGAATGCGTCACGTTTTTCATCCTCGGATAGTGGTTTTGCATCTGCTAAACATTCGTAGTTCCGAACTACCTCCTCAAACCTATCCCAAAATTCTGCTGCTGTTTCCTGTCCAACCTTGTATTTCATGGAGTACAACTGACACCTTACGCTCATACTCGTTACATTAGTTTCGCTTCTTTTGATTTCTCTGAGCTGTTTTAAAATTTCAACTGGATCCTGAATCGAGAAAATCTTTGTATAGCAGACTTGATCAATTCTATTGATGAGAATATCACGCACTTTGAATTTTTGTTTATCCTTGGCTCGCTCATTCAGACCATCAGGAGCACTTATTGTCTCATCGATGACATACAACAAGTCATTTGTTCTCAATTCTGACTTGAATAGTTCAAGAAAATGTTCATATTTTACATTTAGTTTCAGTTTGTAATCACGTTTAGTTCCATCCTTGTTCAAAAGTTCTATTTTTATGGCATCTTTAATTTGGTTTGCTATTCCACTAATTTCGTTAGGAAAACTGCTTTGTTTTGTTACTGTCTCTACTGCAACAACTTCGTTTCTTGTTTTTACATTCTTGCTCTGAGATCCCATTTATTTTACGTTCACTGACGTACCAGAAGTACTTGGAGTACCTTGTATTTGTGTACCACTGTTAAGATGAGATTTTGTTGTTTTTGTTTTATCAGCCTTCTCTCTTTGTTTTAACAAAACCTTATACAGTGGACTCTCTCTTAACCGGCTCCGCTTTAACCGTTCTCCGGATTAACCGGCCAAATTTCTAATCGCAGTTAATCGAAGTACTAATCGGAGTTAGGGCTTGCAGACACTTACGTGCAATGTTATTGTCGTCTTCTGTTATTGATTGATACATTCTCTCATTCGTTCATATATAATATATTAATATATATTAATCATATATTCAGTTATATAAAATATGAATCCTGCAATAAAAAGAAAACGTGTTGTCGTGACTGTCGAAAAGAAATTAAATGCCTTAGAACGCATTGACAGAGGTGAATCTGTCAATCAAATTTGTTATGAATTAAATGTCGGTAAGAGTACAATAAATGACTGGAAACAAAAAAGGAAATGTTTACAAGATTATTGCACTCAAATAGAATCAAAAAAAGTGCTTTCTGCTCGATGTACGATGAAAAAACCGATTAACGAGACTGTTGACGATGCTTTGTGGTTGTGGTTCGTGCAAGAACGTAGACGAGGTACAAAACAATAACACACGTATCATTATATTGCCTTTATTTTAGAGATACTCTTAATTCTTGAAACTCATTTCCTTTCTATAAATTTGTTTTTAAATCAAATTCTAAACTCACACACATTATTTTAACTCTTTTTTTAATTTTTTTTTTTTAACTTTTTTATAGGAACTCCACTCAGTGGTCCAATAATAAAAGAAAAAGCGAAAATACTCCATTCAAAAGTTGAAAATAACGTAAATTTTAATGCTAGTGAAGGGTGGTTTTCGCGATGGAAAAAACGTCACGGAATTCACTATCTCGGAGTTTGTGGCGAAAAACTATCGGCTGATTCAAAAGCAGCTGAAAAATTCTCAAAAAATTTTCAAGAAATGATAGAGAAAGAAAATCTTTGCCCAGAACAGATATACAACATAGATGAAACGGGTTTAAATTTTAAACTACTTCCTCGAAAAACATTTGCAACACCTGAAGAAATATCAGCATCTGGATTCAAAAAGAATATGGAAAGGATAACTGTAGCAATATGTGCAAATGCATCGGGGACTCACAAACTTCCCCTTTTCGTTATTGGCAAGTCCAAGAAACCGCGCGCGTTTAAAAATTTGAATTTAAAATCACTTCCAGTTTATTATAAATCTCAGAAATCAGCCTGGATGGATTCTTTCCTTTTTAAAACATGGTTCCATACAGAATTTGTACCTCAAGTCAAAAAGCATTTGACAAATTTGAATTTACCCCTAAAAGCAGTTCTACTTTTGGATAATGCGCCAAGTCACCCTGATGATCTCATTTGCGAAGAAGTTAAAGTGACCTTTTTACCACCGAACGTGACAAGTTTAATTCAGCCTATGGACCAAGGCGTAATTGAAAATTTAAAACGACGATATAGGAAGAAACTTTTATTTGAAATTTTAAGTAAAACTGAAATAGACGATACGGATCTTAAAACTGCTTTGAAATCAATAACCATCAAAGACGTAATCTACATGCTGTCAAGTGCTTACAGTGATATATCTTGTAAAACATTTATAAGATCATGGCGAAAACTTTGGCCGGATGTGGAAAAAATCATTGAAAATATAGGATTTCAAAATCGAACAACAATCAACGAAATAAATTCTGAACAACATTTAGACAGTTGTGACAATTTTACTTTTCTCAATGATCTTCAAAATTTACCGCAATTGAATAATATTACAGAAAAAGATGTAGAAGATTGGATAAATGGTGATGACGAGTTAGAAACTGAAATTTTGACAGATGAAGAAGTCATCGATGCGGTTACACATAAAAAAGAACTCGAAGATGATGATGAAGAAGAGAATGAAGAAGAGAAAGAAGAAAAAATAAGTCATAAAGAAGGAAAACAGGCGTTACAGACAGCAATAGAATATATAGAGCAACAACAGGAATCATCGGTATATGATGTAATGTTTCTTCGTAAATGGCGCGATTTTGCATTTAAAAAAACAATGAAAAATTTAAATCAAAAAAAAATAACAGACTATTTTGCTTAAGTTTTTTTATTTTATAGTGAAAATATTACGATATCGTTGTACATTACATTGCCATATTTTATATATTATGTATATACAATTATGTATATAAATATACATTGTAATATAAATTTTTAATAAGAGATATTCGAATTATATGTTTTAATTTTAATTTTTCAACTTCCTTATAATATTCTTCGGATTAACCGGCTAATCGATTATCCGGCCAAGGGGGTGGTCCCGTACTGAACGGTTAAGAGGAAGTCTACTGTACTTTATTATATATAAAAAACATTAATTTTATTTATAGGACAATTACAACATTTCATTGCAGACAAAAATAAGTTAATAAAAAAAATTTACTACAATGTATAAAAATTCAACGTATTATTTGTACAACGTATAATAATTCTACGTATTATAAATAAAATATATTTAACTCAACTATGTACATAAATAAAATATTGCAATTGTTTCCATTAAAATTTATAGCATAGATTAATAATTTAGTACCTCTTGTATTGTAAATTTTGTTTCTTTCAGTTTTATTATAATCAATTCTTGATTTTTTATCAAATTTCCTACTTTCTTCATACAAACTTTTTCTGTTTATATTTTTTGTTGATAATTCTGAAATCTTTCCAGTCGTTGAATCATCTATAAAAATAAAATTCGTATAATACCAGCGCAAGTAAAAATAATGTGTAAATTTGGTAAACAAAATTTTATCTAAAAAAACCATGAAGATCAAGTTAGAAGCCTGGCTTAAAAAGTGGAGGTTCTTAACCATAAGTTAAAACCGAAATATTTAAATAATAATAATAATAATTCGGTATTTTAATATTAGAAATAGATGTAAACTGTGAAATAAGATCAAATTATAAATAAGTATTATTTAAATTTAACCGACACCGAGACCCAGGTGTGAGATGTAATGTTCGACGTGTGGGGTGTGAGATACAAGATCTTATACGAGGTTTTTCACATGATTGATATTATTTCACTGTTTACATACATTTATTCCCAATATTAAAATATCGAACTAATGTTTAAATAGGTCGGTTTTAACTTTTAGTTAAGAAGCTACTGTTAACGTTCATGAAAAAACTTTTTCTTAAAGATTAGGGACTCGAAAAATAAAAACATTGAAATAATTCAAAGTACAACAAATTTTGTACTTTTAGTAAAACATGTTTTTAAAGAAATTTTAAAACTTTTTAAAAAAACAAGTTTAATTTAAAGCTTTAAAAAATATAAAGAAAGTTACCTGTTGAAGAAGAATAAATAATACCGGTTGGTGAAACTATTTCTACGTCTATTTTGTTCGATCTATTTTTCTGGGATGTCTTATAGTTGGTTACTGGTGTTGTTAAGTAGGTATTTTTTTTCGAAGAAAGATCATCTCCGTAATCATTATCTGAAATAATACATTTTTATTCTACCATGAAATAATGATAAACAAAATATTTAATACTACGTATAAAAATTCAACATATTATAATTCGTAAGACATATTATGATAAAAATTGAAACAGACAGTACATTTAAATACATAGTACATTTAAATGTACTTTATTAAATAAATTAATAATATAGTACCTTTTTCATTGTAGACTTTGTTTTTTTCAGTATTTTTATCATCAATTTTTGATTTTTTAAAAGTTTTGCTGTTTTCTATAGAAACATTTTTTCTTTTTCTACTGTTTGTACAAAACTCTTGGGTCCCTTCAGAAAATAAATCATCTATATA
>JABFQA010002332.1:0-11480 GCA_022817065.1 Probaryconus sp. ZL-2020 | reverse complement strand
ATCAGAGTTGACAATCTCCTCCACTTGGAAGTTTGTATTGCTTTACAAGTTCAGAAAATCTGGACGCTCGACGCTTAACAATTTTGTCATACTCAATTATAAAGTTACTTTCTCACGGTGTAAAGAAAAACTTTACGTCTATGAAATCATTCAATGTTCGCGACGTTCTTCATGAAGATTAGTTGTCAAATTAATTATTTTATTTGAAATTTTAATTAATTATTATACGATTTATAGTTTTGAGATATAATGTGTCTTTCCATCTGTCCTGCGTTATACGTCAAACATAATTGAACTGCATCGAACTGAAATGATATATTACTGTGCAAAGAAACTTGAAATTACAAAGTTTCGAACAAATCGAAAATAATGGTAAGAAATATATTTGGATTAAGTATAAAAAGTATCAAAGTTTAAGAGAATTATAAATGAAGCTTAATACAAAACTTCTTTTCCAACGTCCTTGTGTAGGTAAAATGCAATATCTTCAATTTACTTAACTTATTGCATTGCAATTCTTATCTTTAATAACAACGAGAAAATTATTCTTTGTTCACTGTAGACAAATTTAATATATTATTACGTGTAAATAAATCTAACTGGATAACATTTTATTCGCATTAATAGCCACTTTCAAATAATTTTATAAAAGATAAAAACTGAAATTTAAATATTTAATTTAACATTGTTAATTTACCTTAAGCTTTCCGAGGACTTTGTGTAATTCTACAGTAACTTCGAATAATAACTTTAAAGACTATTTAATATTCAATTAATGGTGAGGCATTTTCACGACTACAAAACGCAATTTACAAGGTATTTTATTAATATTGCAGCATTTTATAAAATCCACTGAAAGTCGTACATGAAATTATGCAAGTAATTATATCAGAAAATCTGTTTCGTGTTTTACTAAAAATTCGTTTTTGCAATACTTCAGTTTTCAACAGGGATTTAAAAAAAAAAAAAAAGTTGAATTATATTGCTCGGTATGAAATATTTATGATTCCACAAGATATGTGTCTAGGGGAAAAGAGAAATAATTCACGTGAGTATGTCTCCCTCGTTTAGCCACACAGAGCCATCAAATTTGTCACTTCTTTTGAAATGCGTAATAACTCAGTTGAATGATTTCGCACGTTTTTCCACACGTGGCACTTACAAACACATTTAATGTATTTATTTAAAGATTGTATTATTAATAAAATGCCAATTCATAACTCAAGAATCTGCTGTTGAATAATTCATCGAATCCCCCTCCAAAAACCTTAACTTATCCCTAACAAAAAAAAATATTTCCAAATTCTTTTGAAATAACTCCATTTCCATAAATTGAATCCAACTCCATTTTAATGATTAAGAAAAATAATTTACTACGAAGACGATTGTCGTCGACAACTTGATGTTTAGAATTTCCGCTCTGTGTGTTTCAGCGATGCAGATTGCATCATCAAAGTTGCAGATTTAGTAATCCTAACGTCCTCTCGTCGCAAACAGCGTCGAGGTCAAAGACCAGGAAAAAGCCTTGGGACCAGACTAGAAGATGACCTAAAAATGCATGTAAAAATACGCATAGTCCTGACGAGGGTACGCAGCGTAAGCGCGATAGGCGACACGAGTACACTACGGAGTCGCGCAGGAGACTACTCGCAGGCGTGCATACCAAGCAGTAGCATTAACTTGATAAAAAGTGGTTTATTCAGAGCGTGAAAAGATGAAATTATCGCGCGTTGGCTTCGCGTAAGAGCCCGGCGGTTGGAAGGAACAAAGACGCCAAGAGGACGACGGAAGGGACGTGGCTCCTGGCGAGAGCGAGACAAGGAGAGAAACGTAGGGCGATAGTAACGCGGTCGGCTGAAAGGGTTGAAAATGAAATAACTCGAGTATTCGTATCACGCGCGTTTGATGCCAGTCCTGGATGGCACGAGAAGAGCCGGGGCACGGGGAGGAGGCGCGGGAGATGAGGACGGGATGAATGTGGATTTTGCGAGCCCCGGGCAAAAGAGAACGGAAGACACAGAGACGACCGAGTAGTCCTAGAGACAGTCGTGTCGTATCAAAGAACGTTCCTCCTTGTCGAAGAGCCGTGTTTCTCGGGGAATAACACCGAGGGGAGAAACGACACGACAAAGAACCAACCCAAAAGCGCCGGTCGGTCCATTTCGACAATTATTGCGCGTCGTCCTGTGCAACAGAAAAATTGCCCCAAACGATCCGATGTTATTCAACTCAAAATCGATATTAATATACGACGACTTACGTGTCTTCGATGAATTTTTCGATAAATTACCATTATAAATTCCGAAGATTAAATGTTAAACATTTTTAATCAAGGATCTTCAAAAAAGTTTTTTTTTTTTTTTCCATTAAGGAATCATTAAGGAAAAATTATCTTCTTCTCTCAAAGAATCTTCAGAATTGATTTTGAATAAAACGATTTCGATGAAAAAAGGGCGTCCATAATATTTTGATTCTAAAATTCGTACTCATAATTATGTGATATAAATCTCGTGAGTAAATTTTCCAACAGCATTTGAAACCTGGCGTAAGCGAAAAGTATATGAACGTGCTTTTTTCGGACATCGACAAGTTTTGCAATCGATAGGAAGTGGCTGGCCGAAATGGGAGACAGAAATGGTCGAATTAAGAGCAGTTTTAGCGAAAACCCAGCAGACCGCGAACGCCGTCCGGAGGGTTTCTGTTAATCCATTCGATCAATGTTAATCCAACTGGCGTTCGTCCTCCCGATCTCGCCTTCATTCATTGGCGTTCGTTAAGAAAATGACATAATATACAGGGTAAATTATTGCAGCAATGACCGTTAAAAAGAAGGCAATCGTATGGCGGATACGGAAAGAACAGGAAACTTATCCAAATCTCCTCGCATTCTCGCGGTAAAAACATTTTGACAATCGATTTGAATTCGTTCGCAATATTAACATCGAATTTAGTTAATGCAAAAATTCACCCGATTCATCAAATTCTCATTCTAAACAATGATAACTCATTAACAAAAATGTCAACAGTCATCTTATATTTATTAAAATATCTTTTGTCCAAGTCCGACGATCCCGAATGTATTATTTAAGAGAGCGTGAACGATGACGAATAATAATAAATAAAAGTGAAACAGTTCGCGGAGGTTAAAGATGGCGCTTTCAAAAGGACGATCTTTTTGCCAACTGACTCGGCGTTATTGCTCGAGAAGCGTTCGTTTTTTATCGGCGGCGTGGCACTGAAAAAAGTAACAGGACAAGTTCTCGGGGCTCCGGTATTACTTCATAGCTGCGAGAATGCGACACATTCTCCATCGATCGTGAAATTTGCACGACAAAGGGAGCCTCGACAAAGACGAAAGCGATCGATGGATGTCCAGGGATATTTCGTCGTGCTCGCCGGAGCACGGATTCGAAATGCAAAGCGTCGCCCGCGATAGCGAATGCAAAAATTGCACGCCACTCCGGTTATTATGAACGCACGCCGCGACGGCGATCGCGTTATTACCTCATTACGGTAGCTCCGTGGCGGCCCCTCCCCGTACCCCTCCTCGTCCAAAGAATTAAGAGCCCCGGAGCCTATTTACGAACCCCAATCATACGACCCGCGTTACCCCGCGCTCAATATATTTCCCAAATATATATCAAGGATATCTCCGCTCATTTATTATTCCCGGCGTTGATATTCCAGAGATATAGCGGGGATTTCCGAGCTGATATCCCCGGAATGCAATTAGTATTCCGTAGCCACTACCAAAAACTGTGCAATGGATGATGACTTAGCGTATGCTCCAATATAGAGATTTAATAAACGCCCGGTTATTTTTTTCCACTTTGTAATATGTGTCTGGAGGATTGTTCAACGTGAGGCGGAACAAAAACCTTATCGATGGATAATATATTGGCGAGACCGCCGCTTCCCAAAGTCGCAACCTGTTCCGCTGTTACATTTATAGAATAGATAATACAGTCGTTCGTTTTTTTTTTTTTACACTTTTACCAATTTCCTTTAGTTTCTACATTTGGTGAGACGCTGTAAACAAATGAAAGAAATGAAAGAAACAAAATGCATTTCAGATGGAATGCATTCATGGAAATTGATATGAATGAAATTGAGGTCGAATAAAACTTGCAAGACATCGTTCGTGCTGATCAACGGAAAACTTACGAGCACTGGGCATTTTTCGTGCGTGCCGACGTTTTGTGTTATTAATGTTGCGTTACGTTACTCGGCGTTAAGATACGGCTTAGATATAAACAATGAAGACGGTGTCATTCGTAATTCATAAATGCGGTGTCGTATGAGAAAAGGCTGTTTAAGAATAGTTTTGACACGAATGACACGATAAATTGTTGAGTGTCACACAATATTTTTCAATGAAAAGTTGCTAACTACATGCATTTGCATCGCCGGCACATGCATGCATTCATGTATAAGCGTAAGTAGACGCGGACTATAGTTATACATTTGAGGGCGATGGTGTGTCATAGGACACGAGTGTGATAAGAGGTTTCCAAGTTACGTACAGTTTCTATATACATATGCATGGATCCTGTGCCGTATGATATCGTATTTCACTACTTCCTCCAAGAAGCTAAAACGTGACAAAAGATTGATTAATTTCTTACCTCGCGATTAATCAATGCACGACAAAAAGCCTGACGTTTGAAATTTATGTTTCTTTTCCAAAATATAATGTAAGACCTTTTGAAACGCGGAAACGAACTATTAATAAAATTGTTATTCAATATTAGTTCAGTGAAATGTTCAGATGAGAATTAATTTGTGCGCCTTTTGTGAACGATCCTTGTTCAAGTTTATTTTGTCTATTAGCGCGCGCTTAGAAATTAATCATTTAAATAATTGCTTCCAAATAAACCATGTAAAAATAATTCTAAATAATCCTTGCGATCTCGATTTAATAAGATAGTCAAAACAAAGAAGAGATTTAATTAGAGATAAGACAAAGGTAAATTATGCATCCATTTATTCAGGGACGCATTCGAGATAATAATAATTACATTATTTTTAAATTAGTAATCGCTTGCCTATTATCCTTAGGTGTTATAAAATAATTAAACGTAATCTAAGAAGATTGCAAAACATTAGCGCACGTGAGTTAATTCAGTTTTTCCGAGACGCAACGTTAAGTGGTTTGCAAAATGTAGGTTAACGTGAGTTCGGTCGGCTTTTTAAGACGCAGCCCAGAAACGTTATGAGATGTTGCTTCGTTCCACTGTAAAATCAACGACTCCCGCGGTTTTAGAATTATTACGGCTTTTATCTCGGACCAAAGAATAAATAGAATTTGCATTTGGTACGATACAACTGTGAGATTTTTTTTTGTTTTTTCGTTTTTTTATTGCAATTCCGACATTATTTTTCTTTCACTCGAATCAGATTATCTTTTTGATATAAAAACAAATTCAACGACGGGCAGATGGCGTTTTTGGAGGCATATGGTCGAGTTGTTCAAGAAGATTCACCTCTAGAATTTTTATGTTAATTCCTAACAGATATGCGATTCGTATCTACTGAATTAGAAAACAAAGCTTCAAAGTAGCCAATAAAAAATCGTTATCTCTGGGACAATTTCAATAATGTTCAATAAATGTCTAATGAAATTAATTTTCTAATTAATAAATAATTATTTTATCCATAACGAAATTCAATCCAAAGTCATCTAATGAATTCTATTCTTTTTTTCCTCTATCCTTCTGTCTTTCGAAGGTTGTGAAAAGAAATTCGTATTTATAACAATCACATGATTCACATCTTTCACGAATAACATTAACATACACAATCCCTGGAAACAGCATTAATTTTTTATGAGCCAGAAAGCTAATTGAAATGTTTCGCTGCTAATATTTAGAATATATTTGCATAAAATATGAAGATCAGCAAGATAAATGTTAATGTGTTTATTTGGACACTGTTGAAATTTAAGTTGCTTTAAATAGTTACAATCGAGAATAGGAAATTTGTTAGAAATAATTCATAAGCGATTAATAATTTTTCAAACACAATTTGCAGTATTCTCATTGCAGTATTATAAATGATTAGTTGTGGCTCATTGTGCGATGATTAACACTGTTATCAAATTCAAACTATTTCAAAATGAAAGTTTTGACTCGTGTCGCTCGCTTTCAACGGAAATCGTTGTTTCATTAATTCATCCACTACGAAGTTCCACTTTTCATGACTTTTCAATGTATTTGTATTCAAGTATTCTACACATTATTTAGAAATTTGTACAGAGATAAAATTATCATTAATGACTATCTAAAATACTTCTCACGATTTAAAATATAATTTCATTATTTATGTATTTAAAATTGATTAATGGCAATGGCACTGTTTATTACTTCTTAATTTTAGTCGACAATGACGTTAAGCAAAAGATCCCTCGTTCCATAAAACACATTTATATCACACTTTCTGGCTGACATCAATCAAATATTATACAACAAAAAAGTCTGTTTGTATGCTTCCTACTCCAAGTATCAAAGATGACAGCAGAGCGTTTTGCTTTAATAGATGTCGCAGCCTCTTAAAGTATTTCATGATTGAATTATTAGTCATCATCTCGTCATTATGCGACATCCAGAACCAACACGTTAAAAAAAAAACCTAATTCATCACAAATTGATCAACTGTCCCAGGCAATAAACGGATTATTCTCATAACGTAACGTCGACGAGACAGTTATAAATATCCCGAGAAGAATTTTATGTTCTAAGTCCATAAAACGTCAAATCCGATCAAAAAACACTAAAAGTACGTTTGAACATATGCATATAAACCGGCTGGGAGCTTTACGCCGTCGTGCTTCATTTGAACTTTGCTTTAATCCACTCTTCAGATTAACCAAAAACTATAAAATGTTCGCTGAGTAGTTTCCCCGACTCATAAAATTTCGTTAATTTTTACGAGCCAACTCCAAACGTTGGCTTTACGAACGAAATGGCCAACATTTCGTTGGCAGACCAAGTTTCGACAAAGAATTCAGCCTGACCCCTGAGCGAAAAAGGACCGAATTTTGGCTTGACATCTGGATCAAGAAACTCATACGAAAGGTTGATTTATTTCATCCGACAATACTTGGAACTTCAATTCAAGTCTATTGAAATTTTTCTATGGGGTCGTCTAATTAGAATAGCCTGTGCCTCTTTTAAAAATTGGATGCTTTTAACTGATTGATCATTTTTTCAATCCCTATTAAGAAAAAAAAAAAAAAAAGAATTATTCTGATTAAAAAGAGTCGTTAAATCTAATTGTCGTAAGAAACCATCGTAAGAAAATTTCATTTTTTGCTAATCAAAACTATTGCATTTTTGAATCCCAAATCCACAAAAAGAAGCAATCAGCAAAAAGCATCATATTTCGTATTCCACCTTTTGTCGAGATTTCCTAAAGTGAACATTAAACCGAGCGATCTACATATCCTCGAAAATGCCATTACGAGTACAATGGGCAAGTAAATTTGTAGGTCCACAAGCCGCAGAGTACTGCGACAAAGAATGATCCGGTCTCCAGAGGAACGAACGGCAGCGAAATTGGCACGACATCTGGATCAAGTGACTTCCCCGAAGATCATTTGTATAGGAGATAATGAAACGTAACGTCACCGAGGTAAAATTCCCGACGGTTTCGAATTCACGAACGCGTGATCCATTATCACGCGGATACCCGCCTTATATTAGAAAGGAAATTAATCAGCCTACGCCCTCGTATGGTTTATCCACACTGGGCGTGGATGTATGTGCTGTTATATGAAACGCGCAAGTTACACACAACCGCCGAATGTGCACGATATCCCGGTAAAATATCAATACATAATGGCGTTCCTCTGGGATTATAAAGCAGAGTCAATGTTTGCGAAAAAAGAGGAGAAGAATGGAGCGAGAGAGACGAAAGGGGAAAAGAAAAAAAGCTAGGTGAAAAGGAAAAATTACGAAAAGATAGATAGTCATGTTGAGGTCAATGCGTGAAAGAGCCTCAGGTAGAAGATGCGACATTTTTGTACAAGCGGTACTGGGAGTGACGTTTGTTCGGTGGGAACTTTGGATTCTAACGCCCAACAAAAGGCCAATGGGGTATTCCGGGGGCTTAGGAGCTAGCGGGCTTGAGTGGCCGCAAACAAAACTACAAAGAAACCCCAAAACACCAAAAGAACCTGGCCCTTTTTTTCTGGGACAGATACTTGCTCGCATGTTTTTGCCGCTTTTGATATGTCTCTGGACTTGAAATATCGACGTAATATCGACTGAGACAAGTTCGCACCGGCCACGCGTCTTCTTGCCAAGGAGGACAAGCACTCGAGGTTTATTTCGACCGATACAAAGCGACTGCATTGTTGTTTCAAGGGAGAAGTAAATGTTTCCTACGCCTTCCTAACGATTTCAACATGAGATAGTGTTTATGATTTTTTTTTTTTTCTTTCTTTCTTTCTCATAAACGATAAATTTCACGGATGAAGTTTTGGATTATTTATTTAAAGGAATTTTCATTACTGTGCAGGATATCTTTTTGCTGTGATAAGAATTATTTTAGAAAATTGAGTTTTCATCTGTTTTTTTAAGTATTCGAATTTCCGAATGCAAATGAGGTTTGTTCTAAATATAAACAAATATCGTTATTTAACTGGCAAACAAACTGAATTTCCAAAATACTTTAGACAGTTTAATGTTTCCACATTGTAATTTCAACGGTACGCACACAAGATTTTAGCGGTAATATATTAGTAGCCAGTCTCCAGAAATGTTTATTTATCTAATAGGAGTTATGTATTTACTTAGTAATTTGACCACTGCCTGAATTAAATACAACACTAAAACTATCCCTGTACTCATAACGATAATTATCGTTTATTTAAGTTTCGTAATTAATTAAACAAATTCAGGGTATTCGTTAGCAACTCGACGGAGTCATGTTGACCATTTTTCTTGACTGTTACTTTTAGTTAATTATATTAAAGTGAAATTACTACTTAAAAAGATGTTTTCATTTTACCTGTAAATTATTCGTATTAAAGTAACGAAATGAAAACTTTCTTCATTTTGCAATGATCATTAATTTATAAACTACCTAATTTTCAAAAAATGGATGCAATTAAGTCACAAACATTTTATCATAACAATAGATAGAATTTTCCAGTCTTAACAATAGATAGAATAGATAGAATTTCTTTAAATTATTTAAATATTATCATAATAATTGACTGAAAATGATGTTGTAGACGCTTTTGAGAATGATCCAAACTTCGGGCGAACAAAGTTAAATGAAAGAGATTTTGGCAATGAACTGTTTTGCAATCGTGCAAGTCGTGCGAAATAAATCCAGCATGAAATTCGACATCACATTGTGCCTTTTATCCGAGCATGCATAGCAGTTAAAAATCAGGAGGAAGACGTTTTTAAAGGCGAAAGCCCACGTTATCGTAATAATCTTGACAATTTTCGAAGTGAAAAATGGCACTGGAGGAAATAAGGCAGCGCGCACTCGAGGAATAAATGGCCCAGTCCCTGAATGGCTTATGAAAGCCAGCTATCGATTTGTTTACCTTTTAGCATAAATCCCCTAATACTTTGCGAACACTTTCATCCGATAATATAATTGAAAGGAAGGGAAATTCAGTTAAGCGTACAACAGAGAGGAATTTAATTTTCAGCGGGCAAAGTAAGTTGGTAATCGAACGCCCCATCGAAGTGAGATTCAATACTGGCGGAACACCTGGTACGTGGTTACCATTTCGTCCATTGCCAAGGAACGAGAGATATTTCGTTGGACATAGTAACGAGCGGACAAGCGAAAGAGAGACAGAGCAAGACAAAGAGCGTGACAGAGAGAGAGAGAGAGATAGGGACAGCCCCAAATCAAAAGAAAAAAAAAAAAACGAGAACAATCATCCTGGCTTTTGAATAAAGAAAACCAACGGACAACCGATTCTCTGGATCGATTTACCAGCAAATATCTTCAAGATTTTGCGATACGACGACAAAGCGTTATTCGCATGCGCGCCTACGACGCTGTGCCATTGTGGTTATCCGATCTCCCGACCACGGCGCGTGTCATTTATCAGCAGAGCCCTTCCGAAACCGTTCGCTTAATGATGCTGAACCAAGATCTCTCAGTAAACCCGCGGCAGTGGCGCGCCTGCTCTTAAAACCACGGCCGGGCACTAAGCGCGCTTGAATTATTTCACCGAAAACATGACAAATAATTCACCCTTTGACGAAGCAAATCATTGCCTGCGAACGTGCAAATCATTTCCACCAGCTTTGTTATCCTCATTTGCTCTTGAGGGAACGTCGCAAGAAGATGAAACGTATTCCAATTAATTTACCTCGGTCACCGTTTTATACTCCAAGACAATAAAAAATTAATGTTTCTTTTCAATATTTCATGTTTTATAAAAAACAAAAAGTATTTGTAATAAAAAATTTCTCTGAATTTTTTATTATAATTATTTTTTTTTTTTTATGTACATTAAATATTCAACGAAGAGATAAAATGTTCAGAAATAATATAATGAATTGTTCAATAGATTAGCATAATTTAAATTCATTAACTGGAAATTTAATACATTGATTTTTAGATTGACATTATGGAAAGTTTGAAGAAAAGGGATTATTTTGTCAATCTTTGCAGAAGTAACAGTGAATAGATCTTTTGTTAAACATTAATTGCAGATTATTACATCTTTCCCTTTCTTCAGTTAAAGAGAATAAGTTAATAAAATTAATTTACATTATATTAGTTTTTTTTTTTTTTTTTTGTTTTCGTCACGATATTACAAGTCCCGAGCAACGATCGTTATTTCAAAGAATAGGGATCGAAATCGGTACAGGGAGAGTCATCTGTGATAGTATACTGAAAGTGCCTGCAGGTTTTATAGATCGGTAAATCGAAATCGTGAACAAACACTTGTATGTTAATGATAATTATTTAACGATTTATCATATCGCATTAAAAGATAACAATAAAATATTTGATATAATTAAATGTATAGTATTAAAAAAATTTTATAAAAATATTTCATTGTTAATAAATACACTTTGCCATATGTTGGTAGACTAATTGGAATCGGTTTAACCGATCACCGACTTTTCAATCGACATACATAAATCGATACATGATCGATCGAGTATGTTTCAATTTTTCTAACAGGAGAAAATGTTTATAAAATATGAAAACAGTGAAAATAACAGTATCTGACTTGGTATAAAAATAAAAGTAAAAAAGAGTTCAATTTTCATATCGTGATATGATGTCTGATGTCTTTAGAAGTAAAATACTTATCCTGATGAAAAACGAAACACCCGGGAGCGACTTTCTTGAATCTCAAACAAAACAATTTATATTGTAATATCTTTATAGCGTGAAAACAAATGTCAGAACCTCGCAGATACATTTTTCTCGAAAAATTGTTTAAATTCGTTATAAAATGAATTTCAAACGAGCGCTACCAAGTGATATCTGCA
>JABFQA010002331.1:0-11482 GCA_022817065.1 Probaryconus sp. ZL-2020 | reverse complement strand
AACGATCATTGTTCATGGAAAATAAAAGTTAAACTCTTATACGTAATAATATTTTCATGAATGTAAAAAATATTTGATCTGTAGAAATAAAGATTAATTTCAATAATAACACAAGTTCTAATACAAAGTGCTTTAAAGCTTATCAAAATATAGTCATACAAAATTTGATTTCAATTCATTCATAAAATTACATTTATATCTTATTAATTAGATATTACAAGGTATTATAATTTGTTAGACAAACCATACAGATGCAAGCAAAATGTGTATAGAAACAAGTTTGCCAAAACATCATATTACAATTTATACAAAATCTTGAACTGCTGGAAATCGAGCACAGTTCCAACTTACTCTTCAAAGTAAGAGGAAACTAATGACAATTGATGATATATGTACCAGTGTTCAACTTTATATGATAGCTTACATGAAGCCACTTTGCTTACTACTGAGTCCATAACATTTATTCTATCAGTTTTGACAATTTCATTAAAGTTAGAATAGTTTTATTATTAAGTAGTGCAAATTGAACTTCTGTTATATGAACTGAATCAAATATGAAAGAATACGTAACGATTATTTCATAAATACATTTTAACTAAATATTATGTTCATTCATATTTCATAATTTATTATCAAATGATGACAAATTATTAATAAGAAAATTTAGTAGCAATCAAAAGTCAAAGAGAATAAGCAACTCAATTGTTCTAATTTAATATGATATTACTAAATTATTTTGGATGATACGAATAGTACTGCTAAGTTGAGAAATACACCTCTGAACGACATCGTCTTTGTAGTAACATAATGTAACGTGATTACGTCATAAGAATTGCATTCCAAATGATGTTGTGAATTGTTCTACTGCAGCATTAAGAATGAACATTTGTAAGTGATATAACTAAATGTTTAACGAAACCTGTTAAATATTTTAAACATCGACGATATTTTTCTTAAGTGGTACAGCTAAATATTTAGCAAGACGTGTTAAAGTTTTACGAATTACCATAATCGTTGTAAAAATAATACCTCAAAATATACAGATAAAATTCTTGGAATACAATGTACGGCAAAGAACAACTGCATGCATATTTATCAGAACACATAGCAACAAATATTTGACAAAAGACCTGCGTACTCGCACATACAAATATTTGTACTTGATAGATATTGGTCTTAAACGTTAATGAATTATTTATATTTCAAAATAACTTCGCTTCTATTAGAATATACGAAACGTTAAATTATAAACCGAAGTACCAACGCGTTTATTTATCATTGACGTGCCTTTAATTAATGGCAATTTTAATTATAACATTTACATACCTTTGATTAATAGAAATTAAATAAAATCTTCTCGCTAATTATACCGAGGATTCGCTTTAAAATTATTTATGCCGTGCACTTGAATTTGTCAATCGTCACATATCACATACATACATACATATTATTCCATTCAGCGGTCCTCTTTAAAGTGATGTATACGCGTACTTTATGTCAATCTGAAAAACAAAGCCAGTGAGATGTCACTCGCAAGTTTGGAACTACCAGTTTCAGTTGTCGATCATGCTGACTTTGCAAAAGCTGCTTTTCACAAATACGAAGGATAAGTACCTATCTTGAATTGTACGAAGCGTTGTTCAAATCTCTCGCCCCCGTTCAATACTGATCCAATTATTGGTTATTAATATGACGTATATTGTGCTTAATCAGTGCATAATTGGAAGTAATTTGAATCTGAATTACTCACATTGAATGATTACTCATTTCTTAATCAAAACCATATGAAATTCAAATAGTACTCGACGGATTTTTATTTTTGCCATTGTTCTCGATAACTAATTCCACGTCGATTTCCTGAATCTTCGTAAAATATTTTCAACGTTAAATTTCATCTAAAAAAAAATAGAAATTAACCAAAAATACGAAGCCTGCAATTGAAAAGGATATCTATGAAGTGAAGAGTATTTCCATTGAGACGTTGTTGGTAAACTTTTACGTCAGTCAAGAATCATAACGAGATATAACGTATATTTTAGATATAGGAAATCTCTTTACGTGGAATCCCAAGAAAGGACATTGGCTGATAGTAAAGGGGATATTCAGATATCAGAAAGATCGACTAAATTGGCTGACTCAAGTGTATAAAAATTAGAACAATTGCAAACGTTCCAGCAAGATTTTTATACTCTTTTCAACATTAAGTGAAACGTTGAATAATGAATTTTACAATTAAACAATAGTTACATTCAGAAAAATCTTACGTTTATTAAAAATCCGTGGAAAATTATTCATTACAGAATTGATAAAAGTATGCTTCTTGATCCTTTTATCCGCAACTTAAAAATCACCATACACAGTTCATGCAAAAAACATTGCTTATCAAAACAAAGAAGTGATAAGAAGTATTTTTTCTCAAAAAAAAAAAAAAAAAAAAAAAAAATCGATGAATAAATTCGCTAGCATATTGGTTCATAATATGTGTTATAGATGGTAAGGCATTTTGCAATGTAGTCACATGTTTCGTGTCATATGATATTTATGATTCGATTTGTATTGTATTGATTTCTGCACTATGCTGCAACAACATATATCGCATAATAGAAAACGTAAACAATGTAATAAGGTGTTTTATAAGCTATTGAAGTAAAATACACACCATTACGAGAACAATGCAAACATAATTTGATTACGCGCATATGGTTGAAGATGATTAAAAACGTTCCATTGAACAACAGGATAATACCGTAAGCCATCACATTATAATTTAATTTAATCAGAATAACGTTTTACGAATTGGGATCTAATTGAATTCAAATCTTTAATTGTTCGTTATTTGTTTATACAGCAAAATCGAAAAGAAATACTTTCGATGACATGAGGGTTAATAAAAGGAAATTTGCTGCGGGTGAACCTTGAAATGTAGTTTAGAAATGTGTTTGACATTCTGAACTCTTCTAAAGATATAATGGAGTCCGCATATTAAAGAGAGTTTATTTGAAAGATTTTTCAGTTATTTGAAGAACACTCAAGGATTCGAGGAGATTAAAGTTATCAAACCATTCTATATGCGAAGAAATTAATTAATCGAGCAAAAGTTAGAATTACAGTTGCAAGTACTGCGAACGTATTTACATCTTTAGCTACTCTTCCTCTAAGATTGCAATATGTTTGGCGTAATTAAAATCTTCTGCGCGTTTATTTAATAATGAAGTATTTCACCAAAGCCTTTTAAATATTCTTACATTAAAAGGTTACGTTAAAAATTGAAAAAATGAAGAAACTGGCTTGATATTTTATTAAACCTTCAGTAAAGAAATAATTAAGTACAAGATAAATTAAAAAAGGAATTTTGATTTTCGCGTGTTTGAAATATTTCGAATGATGTTGTTACTATATATTTAAAAGAACAAAATTATGATAATAATAGTATTAATAATTATAATTATATAATAATAAGTATAATGAAGCTTGTATGCTATCAAGTTACGTTCCAGACGTGCTTGCTTCTCGTTACGATGTATACGCTAATCGAATGACAGTGCTTCAGGAATATAAACTGACCAATGAGAAGACTGCAGGCGACAGCAATCAAGTGGGTTTTAGTGACATCAAGCAACGTATAGCAGCGAGGAATACGACAGAAATCAACTATCAGTAAAGGGAATTTCTATTTATTTAAGAATAAAATGTATATTTCGTGATAGAGAAATTCTTTGAATTTTTAAAGAATAACTTTAAAGGTAATTTTGAAGAAATTTGGAAACGGTTTTCGTCGGAAAATAAAAAGAAGAACAAAAAGGCATTGACAGATAGCAGTCTGAACTCGTTACGAGCTTGGCAATAAGTAAATTGGTCAAAATAAATTTGGGAAAAGTTCAGCAAAAAGACTTATAACCTCGACAAAAGTTTGGCATCGGTACCAAGGTGGCACATAAATTCAGGGAATGCTTGGTAACGAAGCTTGACGAAACTTTGTTGAATAACATTTCAAGTTTGGCACATAGTTCTTATCTAGATAACTGTCTTCACATCTTTGATATATAAACAGTAAAAAGCCAAAATTTTATACAAAATTTGAAGAAGTTGTAATATTACTTGCAAAATTTTACTAACTTTCAGCAAAACTCCGCTAAGGCAACAGACTTTAAGCTTTGAAAAAAAAAAAAGTTCTTTTTTTGTATTTTTCTTAAAGAAACTTACGACTGTCAAATTGGATATTTAAAATACGACGCGGACGAAATAATTTAGTTAGAAAAGGCGTTTAGATGAACTCAAAAAATATTTTTCATGACGCTTTAAACCCTTTTATATAGTTATGGCATGTTCCGTAGGACTGTATATGAAACTTGAGATTTTATATATGTAATTTATTGCATTTTATCTAAATGTGAACTGTCACATAGAAAGGGGTATTCATAAATCTTTCATGCTATATGTATTTTTGTGGTTTAAAACGTATAGAATGAAATACAAATTAAAAATTCTCATGAAAAAAGAAAAGAAAGTGAAACTCAAAAACATTATATTTATTTAACAAACCATTACATTACCTTTACAAAACAATCTAAATACCTAAACAATCTAAATGTATTGAATAAAAAACTAGAGACAAGACATAAATTTTATATTCAGAATAATAGGAATTCGTTTTAAAAAGAAATAGAATTTTTTACAACATTGTTGAAAACATTGCATAAATAACGAAACTGCGCTACTCAAATATTCTTGATATCTAAAAGCCTCGGGGAAAATAAAGGAGCTGGACAAATGCCACCCTAATGAACGAACGAAGAGATAGGAGAACCACACCTTACAGGAACTAAACGGTTAATAAATTTATGGGATTACAGTGCGATATTCTCCCTCGCCCTTTATCCTCCTAGACGTCTTTCTACGCTATTCTATTTTTTAAACATCTGAACGTTCATTTGACGCGAAAGCTGTTCAAACACAAAGGACATCAAAAGATACAAAATGTTTATCGAATAATCATTTGTTCAATGTACTGAGTTTACAAAATTAGTTAAAGAAAATTTAAGGATTTCTTTTACCGATTGAATATAAAAATTGCTTTATCGAAGTGAATTGAAGTTTGTAAAATAAAAACGTACCTGATCAAGCAACAAAATTGTTGACGTAGGTATTGCTTGTATTACTACAACCATATTGAATTTCTGTATGCATTGAAGAACAATAATCGCGTTTATTACGACTGGGGATATCGCGCTTCATATTCAATGAGCTCGGTCTTATTCAGAAGGAAACAAAAGAAACAACTGCATTGCAATTAACAAATGCTGACATCTGAGAGGATGCAAAAGCGTACGGGATTTTAGGTTGAGTGGTAATGCATGAAAAGAGAGAAAGACTATAACGCGGGGAGTAAGAGAGGCAGAAACAGGGAGACGGATAGAGTAGGAGAAATGGAGAACGAGGGAGAGCAGGAGCTAATAAATGCTGTCCGGAGTCGAACAATAGCGATTGACCGGCGATCCAAACGGAATGCCTCAATTACGAATCTATTGTTAATTATTACGCTGGTCGAGCACCGATCAACGTTCATGTTCAAACTAATAGCATAAGCTGTATTTTATGTTCCTGTTTGACTGTTGTTTCGTATGGTCCCCAATTAATCGTTATTTACCTTTAATGATGGCTCAAAAGAATGCTAATTACCGTCAATTTGTCAAGTGCCATCGACAAACGGTGAAAAAGTAGCCTTCCTCGGCGCTCAGTTTTCTTCATACTTGGATTAAGTATAATGTGGACTGCTATGTGATTCCACGACTGTTATTTAGTTCTCGACAAACGTTCAGTTAACGACCACCGTACCAATTTAGGTACTATCATTTTCAATTCCATGCACAATCTCTACTACTTTTTAAACTGTTTCCGACCCCACGAAAATACCCTCTACTTTAAACTTCATTTTTTTATACAAATGATTTTACAACAAATTTAAACGTAATTTGAAAGGAAAAGAATTTCATTTGGGGCAAGTAATAGGCATTGTAATATGTTACTATCATATGGGTTGAAATTGGAAGCAAGAATTAGGGTAGCGATTGCGATTGCTAATGATGTGATATGAATTTTATTACGTTTTGCTTTAATATAATCTTTGTGTAAATCATCTGGGTGTACACGAATGTTTATTCGTTTTTATTTAGTTATGAAAAAGAAATATGTTACGCATTTATAATTTCATATTGTAGCGAAGTTGTCACAAGTCAAAAGTCAAATACTGACCTCGTGAAGTGTAAAACATTTTCGTGTGAAAAGTTACAGTCGTTTAGAAACAAAATTAAACTTTATAAAGTGTGTGTAATGTGTGCGACATTCAAACAGTTGTTTTTTGGCTCATTTTAATTGAACGACGCGTTACTGCTTTCAAATAATAATGAATTGTAAATCTGAATAATTGTTTGCGATGAACAAATATTAAGGTATATTTGATTCAGTGGTGCCTTGAATGATACAATTATGATAATAATTTTTTTTGATTATTTCTGAAATCATAGTATATTTCACATATCCATATTTAGAACTCTTTTTCGATATACGACAAAAGTTCTAGAGATTGCGCATTATTTGAATAAAATTTCCAATGTATTGGCAATGTAAGATATGTTCAATATACTTATACTAAAATCGGGGAAAAAATTCAAATCGTAAAATTCAGATCGTGATATTAATTTTATTTGTGATAAAATATGATTTAAAATTATATGTAACAACATTTGCCAATTTATATCTGACAATTACATATATTTCATATCTTTTGAGAAATATTGCTTTTTCACTGTACATTCGTAATTATGTTCAATGTATTTTACGTAGCATATGAATTCCTTTAATTGCACTTGATAAAATAATTAATCGTTTAATATTAAACGTCTGTTTAAAATATATCTAAAGTTACTCACAATTCTAAATTATTACTTACGCCACTCCTTTATCTTTACTAATTGGACCATTAAGTCGGCACAATTAATTGATTTCGTAGAATCAATTATATCCAGTTGTCCACATGTCAGTTACGAAAATTGCTGTTCATCATAGAAAATCATTTCTGTGAGAAATAACTAAAATCGAGTCCCTAATAATTTGGATATATTTTAAAAGGGATATTTAATATTAAGAAATTAATAATTTTTTCATGCATAAAATAATTCACATTAAATGTAAAATATTAACAATAATTTTGTAATAACGCACAACGTTATATATATATATATAACTTTTGCCATGGCAATTCACCCGAATTTATTTCGTCATTTGAATTCAACATCACATTCGTATTCAATAAGGTATTGAAATTTCCAATAAAGCGAATAATAACAATATGTCTTTTATCTTGGTGGTAGAACATATATATTTTTTTGTAAATCTTTTTGTTTTATTCTGACAAAAAGTTCGATTTTATGTTTTCAAGAAGAAATCTGTTATCTCTATGCAAAAATCTTTCGACTTAAAAACAGTACTTTTTGCATACATCTAAACATCGAATTTTTAAAATCACTTGCAGTGACATTTTTTTGTCATCAGTTTTGATTTGATTCTTATTATTATAACACTATATATTTCTCAGTGACCTATATATTATGTACCCTTTTATATATTGGCGCCATGTATTATATTTAGGGAATAAGAAGAGTCACTTAAATTAGAAAAGAATTCCATACATTCTTGAAGAGAAGAATTTCTTGAATGAATCACATCAATTCGTACAAATGGGACATCTATGTGTTACCAATAACTGCGCTATAAGATTGATATCATATGTAAAATTAATCACAAGCCATGATCTTTGCTCCTCTTATTCAAAGTAGATTAGATTACACGATATAACAATTAGTACTTCTTATCTAATTTTGATCTTCTCGTGATAAGAGATAATGTTCACTTGGATAATTAAATTCCCAAACAAATCGATTAGTTGATGGTACGAAATGGAACAGAAATTCTGATTAAATTTTCATTAGAATATAATCAAAATATAATCTAGTTAACTGATTAGTCTTATGTCCATAATGCAGTAGGGGAAAAATTACTGTTGCAATATTCCAATAAATATATTATGTTAACGAAATTTAACGATGATGCATTAACGCGACGGAGATAATTTTTCTCATTTTTTATCTGATATGAAATGAGATATCGAGTGAAAAAGAGCAGTCTTGTTTAAGAAAGAGAGAAGTCTGACATTCACCAAATATTCATAATGTATTACCAATTTTTATTAGAGCAATTTTTATAAGCGCACATTGTAATGATAAATTTCTTCCAAAGGTAATAAATCAATCAAATGAAAAGGAGTTTTTATTCATTACTTTTAAGTTATTTTCTTTGTTTCGTCCCAATTTTCGATTCCGAGTATTCTCGTGACTGAATTATAAGCAACTCGTGATTGCATAAGATTACTAATTCCGTTGAACATTTTCAAAGAAGTAAATATCCTGCTTAACACAATATCTTTTTTTACGATAGTTGTTCTAAATTGAATTAAATCAATGAACGAAAGAAAACCACTAAAACTTTCTAAATAATATTCAAAGTTTCTAGAGAAATAAAAATGTATAGAATTTTTTGTTGTGTTTCAAAAAATTCCAGTTAAAAATCGTTTTCATTTCGTCAGCGATAGTGGGTACGATATGATACTCGTATGTTACAATAGCATAACCGCAAATATAAACAATGTTTACTGTTCTCACTATCAATGGTGATATCTGAGCAGCCAGAGGCCATTTCTTCGTTGATTCAACATCGAATTCGGTTAGAATCAATGGCCATAATTTATTCCACTCTGATTCAACAGGGATTCTATGTTTCTTGGTTGTTATGGATAGCTGGTTTTCAGCTCAATAAACGTGTTCTACCTGTCTCCATGTTTTGTACTAATCATTCCTCAACGATTATAATCATGCCATAAATTACGACAGGGCTAAAGTGAAAATAACTTTAATAATGATACAGCAATTACAATTTTCAGAAACACTATTTATTTCATAGGTGTGCAAAAATTTTTTTTGCTTGTGCTGTATACGTCATAAAATAATACACAATGAAAGCAACTCTACATCAATTAACCAGTATTTATTTACTCATTAATCCTGTCTATAATTGTGACAAAGAACAAGAACCGTTTGCAAATGTATTAAAATTTTAAGAGGGCCTTGAATAATATAAGAAACCATTAGAGATCTATTTAGCTTTGTCTCAAGAGTGGGCATTCAGCTTTTGCATACGCCACAACTCTTACATCTTTTCATCCAGAAAATATAATGACAGATGTATACAAGTATACTTATCTCAATGTATTTTCTTCGTGTTATTCAAGTCAAGAAGTATTCAATGAAAGCCAGGGTCAATGTTAATAGACTATAACATAAGGACTATCTAATGTAATGTTGTAGTACTTAAATTTATTAAAAGCTAAACAAACCGATAACGCTATCAATTTGTTCCGAAACACGTTAATTTCTTCATGGTTTGTATATACGTTAAGTTAATGATTTTAATGGTTTGGTTTTTTGGAACTGGAAATCATTTCAGTGTTAATTAGAGTCGTGGCAAAAATGTGTAAGTTAGCATTCGTACATTTTTAATAGAAAATTAATTAAATATATTCTTTTTTGTATAAATGTTTTTTCTTGTGTATTAAATGATTTTGTGGTATTATCTCGTTCGTTATGATAAGAAATTCATATAGTGTACCATATGTCATATGTAATTTGGATTTCTTTTTTTGTCTGAGCTCCCTCCACAAAGTTCAGTTCCAAATTTATTGACGAAGTGTTCAGATGGCTCAAGTGAATTAACCGAACATTGTTTATATGAGAGTTTCCACACCCTAAGTAAGGGTTCTCTCCATCATCCATGTTCCTCCATGACATTTTCGGTAGATTGTTGAAAGCGTAATCGCACGCGGTTTATAATTGAAACCACAAATTAACATAGTGTTTGTTAACAATAAAAAAAAAGACAACATTCCACATTAAAACAAAAATAAATTACCAGTATCTGAATATATTTTAATAAAATTTCTTTGAGAGAACTTAAACAGTAAAAAAAACTGCGAAATTATTTTTTTGCTAAATTTCAAACGGGGAAACACTTTGCAGGAATTTTACCAGCGGCAAGAATTTTTTATATGTAATAAAGTCTCGAGGAAATGGACTGAAATTGTCGTCATAACATTTTTCCAAGTTAATTTTGTGGTCTGTAAATTCGCATCTGAAATTCTAAGCTCCTTCGGAATTCATGATAGCTGAAGCTTAATTCTTAAAAAAAAAAAAAAAAAAATTTTGGTCCGAAGGAGGGAGTTAAAGAGAGATCTCTTGCTCATGGGGGTTCGCCTTCCTGGATCTGTTATATTTATATACACAATTATATCTATAGCTTCATTTACTTTAAAGTGGGATATCATCAATTTGCACTACAGTTCCTAAAGTTTTAACATATCCTGGGGGAAGGCAGAGCATAATGAAGCGCATAACAATTTTGGCAATTTGCATGGTTAAAACACAGATAAGGTTGTAGTATTAACATTAAATCCCATTAATTGAACAATTATACAAAGTTTATAAAACATCTTTTTTTTCATTTTCCATTTTATTATTTATTTATGTATTTGTGCATTTTTCAATAACCACAGTCAAAACAAATCTGCAGAATTCATTGCAAAAATGCAAAATGTTATCAGCGATTTAACTAAAGGCAAATTTTTTAAAGTTTATAATGGATACTTTCAGATTAAGAGGATTTAAATACAGAGAATTTAAAAATACTACGAATAACATAAATTGGAGCGTTGTGTAGCAAAAGTTAAAGTGAATAATATCTGTAATTACAAAGTAAAAATTGTGGAATTTTAAGAAAAATAATTTTCTACTTAAGTACAATTTTATTCGAAGGGGAATAATTCTGACGATGAATCCAGAATATATCCTTCGGTTTGCCGCCTCGCATTGATAGGACATTCCATAGATGCCCTGAAGCATACACAGAAGTCGTACAGTTAATTAAAGCGAAATACTCGAGATATACCGAATGTGTTTGACATCGGCCATAGATGATCATAAAATCTCAATTGGACACAATGGACATGTTTGCCGAACAAATAAAATTATCCCAGACTATTATAATCGTTAAACAGCGATATTAACGACAAATTTCAATTGCATAATTTTCAGACGAATTTCTTGCCATCTCTTCTTTTTTGTAAAATCTGAGAAATAATTAAGGAAAAAAAGTTTTGGAAGAACACTATGTTTCCTAAATCTATGTTTCGCAATATGTTAAATAAACATTCTTTCACTTAATTCAAAAACAACACTGTAGGAAAATAGTTACTTTTTGAAAATGTAATAAGAATCCATGAAATTTTAACGTTTTTCAGAATTAAAAAAAACGTACAAATGAAACTTTAAATGGAAAGTTTATTTTTATTCTGTTGTAAATCTCAAAATGTTGCAGC
>JABFQA010002330.1:0-11482 GCA_022817065.1 Probaryconus sp. ZL-2020 | reverse complement strand
ACTGATTAGTTTAAATAGTTCTGTGAATAGACAGAAGTGTGAAATAGTATCAAATCTGTGATATATTTGATCTTATTATTGATAAGTGATAATATTAGTGATATTATTATTAACTTATTATTAAATTTTGTTAATAAAGAAAAGTAAGTATAACTATTAATTTTTTCTTTTTAATTTAATATTTAAATTAATGTATAAACTATAAATTCTACTACTATGTGATGGCCATTCCGGCCATTCCGGCCATTCCGGCCGCGAAGTCCGAACATACCCCTTGTACATCACTTTGTATATATATATATATATATAGTTTCATTATTTTGGATCACTCGGAATTATGAAACGTCTTGAGTGAAAACATTTCTGTAAAACTCGTGAAGCTGAAAATGTCAAATTTGTTGTTTCCAAACCACAAGGGTAGTTTGCATTTCTGTGACTTCTGTGAAAGTAATCCTCTGTATGCGAATATTATATCCTGCTCAGTAGAGAATGTCAAAGTAGGGTCAGCCATATTTCAAGCCATAACGGTTTAATTCAAATCGAGGAATGCTGTAATGCATTCCGTAAGGCATTTCATCAAAAGTTATTATGCTTATCGAATTGTTAATCATTTTTCGTTGCATATTATATTTCGCTTGACCTGGCTTTTGTTTAATAAAGCACTTTTTTTTCGATAGATTGCACGCGACGTGATCTTCTCTAAGTTCGAAAAAACGAACAAAAGGGGATCATATAAAGACTTCATATTTCACATTTTGCATTACACTTTTCTTAAGTCATCAGACTGAAATAACGTGTGAAATTTCTTTTGAAAATGCTATTGCGTTAATATGAAAAATGCACTCCATATTTCATTCCTGTTTCACATTAGGGAAGGGAATCAAAATTCTTTACCATAAAAAGTCATTTGAATGCGAAATGACAGAAATTTCGTACGTGGCATTTGCTTGGCTCGTGTGTAAATCCAAATTTCGAATATTTACGTCAACGATAAACATTTAAAGGGTCACTTAAATTATGATCGTTGGGAAAATGTCCGTGACATATTATTTTTTCCTGAGCGTAGAATTCGAGAACATATATCGCGAATAAAAATCCAAATGAAATTTCATAGCAATGCGACGTTGTGGCGTTTGTTCTGAGAAAGTACATCAAAAGGAATTATTATTTCTCTAGAAACAAAATACGTGCAATCTGAAATTTTTACGAAAGTATAAATTGCTGTATAAGAAAAAGGTTGTAATATTTTAAAGATAAACAGGACAAATCATGTAAAAGCGTGGGCGTTATATTTTTCTGCTGTCGTAAAGGAAAGATTTTATTTATAACCGAGAAGAGTAAAAATGTTGGGTAACACATATGAAATGCATTCGAAAAAATAACAGAGAGGCTTTTTATGTACTTTTGTTTTCAGAAGAAGGTTTTTAACGAAATTAGAGCAATGATAAATTTTATCCTTCGAAATTTCATCGTTGAAAATGTTGTCATAAAGGTTGATGATTATGAATGAAAATTTCCGTGGCATATTTTGCCTAATGACACACGATAATTATTGAGAAGTCGTTACAGAAGATCAAATATCTATTACAATTCAGTTGAAAGCATAAATTCCATATGCGCGATAATTCTATTATTCATTCCGAAGCCGTTAAACACGTGCCCAACTCCAACTGCGAATCAACCAATTAAAATGAGCCAAGTTTCTGCGTTAAATCGACTAATATCTGGGACGGCACATAGCGACACAATTTTGCGAATAGTATGGGGAATTGGCACGGGACCAGATGGAACTTCGAGAGCAACATAGTTGTGTTATTTACCCAATGCCTCGTTATAATCGATTAGTCTGATAATTTTACCACTTGACAAGTTTGCTTCCTCGATGACAGTTTGCTCTCGCGAAGGACGTGCGCAATTTTCTAATCCTGCGCAATATTACATCGATCTTACGTGCATTAATATCGTCGTTATTCAAAACCAACATTTTTACAACATTTCAAAGTATGTTAATTATGTTTTTCAAGTGATTTATTTATCAAAAAAAGACTTCTTTCTTTACTTTTTCGTCATCTCTCTTTCAATGAAATATTTAAAACAAAATACTCTTCTTGTTCTGGAAATTAAAAAATGTTTTTTACAAAATTCATTTCCATCAAAGTTCTCTAAACATTGTGTTCGAAAAATGCCGTTTGTTTTAAACTCAGAACTTTTTTCATCGAATGCTATTCACGTTCTATCTATTATATTTTTTTCATCTTCTTTTTATGTGAAATAATTTTCATAGTAAAATAAGTCCATCGACGTGCGTTTACATGTTCCTTTACAACTTCAGTTTTAGCGTTATTTTGTTGCACTGTAAAGTCCATAATTTAATATGGCAGCAAAGGGAAAACTAAACAATCTACGAAACAACAAATTACATAATATCAAAAGCGATGTAATGTTCAAATATCAGAACATACAAAATCCCTTTTCCAATCCATTAATTTTATCTGTTTAACCGCAATATCAAACCAAAAAGTATGATTTGGTTTAAATGTATTTAAAATAATTTGGCAATATAAAATTTTGCAATTCAATTGTTCTTTCCGTTTGTTGTAATTCAATTACGCCCACCGAGTTCCGAATGAATGTAATTCGTAAATTCGTATCGCGTTTATTAGATTCGTGCGTCGCCTTTCCTCCAATAAAGGCATAACTGCTTAAGTGTTAGCAGCTCTCTTTGATGTCGACGCCACGGTACGAAGACTCAGATCGATTTAATTGCCAATGCAAGCAACGTTTGGAGTGTGATATTTTCAAATTTAACTCTTTTCTCCTCTCCTCTTTTCGCACCATTCGATACTCAGACGAGCCAATAGTTATTGCCTTGTTAAGGGCAAAAACTAAAGTCCAGTCGAACTTTTTTTTTTTTGGATTTAATAAAAAGACACTTAGCGAAATTGCCAACGTAAAAACTATCATTACCTAAAGTGCTTTCCAAATCAATAAAACGTCTCGACAAATTATGTAACTTTGCACAAATATTGTAAGGCATAATTACATTTATGTTTTTTTTTTTATTTTAAATTGAAAAAAAAATTTTTTAAGAAGATTTAATTTCTAGTTGATTTGTAGATTTTAAGGATAGTTGGATACTAAAATGTACACTTTGAATGACGTTTGAGTTTTAATTGATAATATTTTATGTAAATTATTACGATGAAATTAATAGAGATTGAAATTGTGATAATAATTTGAAATAAAAATTTGTTTAATTAAATTAACTGTGCAAATCAAAGATTTTTTGCATCTCGTTATTATTATTATTTAGCTCACGAACCATGACGCTTGAAATTCGTTTCGCAGTATACAACGATGACAATAATGGATTTATGTTTGTTTCGAATGTTTGCTGTTTCATTGGATTATGAATACAAACGAAAATTTAATTCGCCATATTCCTAATTCATACCTGTACTGCGCAGGTTGTTAAATCCAAGGGGAATCTCAATTGATCGTTGATGGCACTAATGTGACTAATAGAGATAAATAATTTAAAACGATTTCGATTATTATTTTCCAATTTTTGTTTACAATTATTATCAATTGCTTTAAGAATGAGAAAGATAATTCAGGACATCTTATATTCAATGCCATAATATATTTGTTAAAATTTGTGTATTTTATTCTTAATTTTTAAAGCAAAAATGCAAATACAGAAGGTAAAAAATTTTACATAATGAGATATTAGAATACACCAGTTACCTCATTAAGGTTAATAATAAAATATCTTATTTTCATTTTATGAAGAAATTTTCAGATTAAAATATGGAATAAAAAGTAAATTCCAAAACAAATGGAGAAATAATGGAGTTGATAATTAGAATTTAACAGTGTCTTTGGCCATTAAAATTTAACGGCAAAGTAACAACAATTTGCATAATTGTCCATCAAAATTAGCAGAAACACAGCAATGACCCATTTATCCAAAAAGAGTATTTGATAGTTTGTCAAAATAAAACTGTAATTTCTGAAGTTCGATTTGTACCATTTAATTTTAATTTTATTTTCCATTCTCCTGTTATTGATTACTTTCTTATTAATGCCTCGGATAAAGTGATTTTTTTTTTTCAACGTTGCCAGCGGATTTCGTGGAGCCGATATAAAGGCGTTTCCTAATTAAGTTTGACATTGATTTATGGAACTTTGTCTCCATTCATTTAGCAAATATTTACAAATCAAGCTTCAATCATTCTTACGACGAAGTGCTGAAGAATCAATTTTTATGAGAGCTATATAAAAACAAAAATTGTTCTGGTCTGAAAAATGTTATTAATTACTTAAAGTAAGCACTTAATCACCGAGATTTTCGCACTTTTTAAACCATCAATTTTATTCAATTCAGTTGATTATAAATTTTAAATTAACACGTAAATATTCTGCGAGTAGTTTTCTATATTTCCAAGAAACTGTATATTCTTAAAAATTATTTTTTTTTGTTTTTATTGTAGATAGAAATATTTTGAATTTTATATTAAATCATTTAGCTTGAAAGGACAATTTTAAGACAACCATATTTTGCTTGTATTACTACTTGTAATACTGATGGATCTTGATAATAATTGGTCGACAGTCTGTTATGTCCAAGACATTTGAAACTGCTAGTGATCGCCTTAGGATATTGCGTTGCACAATATCGAATCCCATTAGATGACATCAAGCCATATCATGTAGGAGTTTATAGCATCATTTGCAATTGTAGAACAATCGTTATTTATTATCATTAAATTATCATTAAAAATTTAAATGTAATTTTATTGCTTTGAAACTAATTTAAAATGAATTTTAATATGAAAATCAGTACACATTTTGTAATTGATAAAATTGAAATGATCAAATTTTAATTAGTATGCGTACGGCTACTATTCAATTTTCATTTTACATGCCCCGTGAATGTTCATTTTAGAGATAAATTCCATTTTGTTACGTAGAAATATTGTTGTTTAAAAGGTAAATCACGATTTTTCATTGCAGAAACTAATTTCATCCTCACAAAATTCAATTTTAAACGAAAATTTTAATGCACTCCTCTTGTCAAAAATTCTCAATCAGCATAAATTTTCATTTCGTAAATAAAATGTCCTCCATCGCATAAATTCTGCTATCTTAAAAAAAAGCGTCTTATTTCATTCTTTATTAAGCACATTCAATCTAAAATGCAATTATTTGAAATTATAGCAAGAAACATTTTTTTGCATGACAAAACCTTATCTAAGATCTTGCGTAAACATTGTTAATCCCACCTTGATGTGCAATTGAATTAATTACAATTAATTTAACTGTTCTATTTTCCAGTACATTTCTCTCGGTGGGAAAAAGAGTTTAAACATTGAAATGAAATGTAGTATTAATAATCTAGCCAATAACGTTAACGAGGAAGAAAATTTACAGAATCATTCGTATACATTAAAATAAATTTATCATACATGTATGCAGTCGATCGATGTCATCGTTATTCGTATGGTCTAATTGTGGTGACAGAAATGAGCTCATATTGGCGTGAATTCGTGTCTCTCATTCGTGCGCAACATACAAATGCTACGTCGAAATGCTTTGATCGATGAAAATTTTCGCTACAGATAAGTCCGATTACTTGAAAGATATAAACCATTACTAATGACACGAAATCAAATAAACATGAAAATTAGTCAATTTTCAGATAAAATAAAGGGATTTTTTAACATAGAAAGAGTGCGAAAGAGCCAAAGTGAAAAAAGTGTGACAAACGTTGCAGAGAATGTTATCGACAAACAAATCGAATGTCTGAAGTATCGCTGGTATTAGTAATTGGGATGTTGCAATATGTTCCTATGGAAGTAAATGTTTTCCCAGATGCTGTTGACAGGCATTAGGTGATTTTCTTGCTAAAGGATTTACACGCTCCACGCTAAACCAAAGAATTGGGAAGATAATTCAAAGTTACGGCGAGCTTTGGAAAACGAATTTATTTCTCTTGTATTGTGTCTTAAGTTTTAGATTTATTGCATAATGATACAAAAACTTGGGTATTCTGCGAGGAAATATTTTATAAGACTTTTACTGAGAAAAAATTTCATCATTTGAAACCATTTAACAAATTCTACGACAAAGAGAAGTGTCATTTTTTTTTAGAAATTTTTGTATCTTATTTTCATAGAAATGGATCATCATCAATATTTCCAAAGTACAACATTTGAAAATTACGAATTTATTAATCGTTGGATCATCACACAGTTCTCCTATCACTTATTCGTCATAGATTGAGTTTTGTTGTGAACTTTTAGTGTCATCTATAGCTGTCTTTAATCGCGACTGTACATCGTCATAATGTATCACTACTATCGTTTCCATACATTTATGTGTATATTAGTACACAGCGTGTATTCACAAGACCACGAGTTACTGGGTCAAGTGTGAACTACTAATTATCCACCGTAGCACTTGTTTTCTGCATCACAAGTAAACTCTGACGGAGCACTTGTGCTGCCCAAGTTACTCACTGACATGGCCGATTGATGCCATAGGACAAAGCAATTCTTTGTGTTATTTTCGAAGCAATTGGATTAACACTTGAAATTTTATATATCCTCGATAAAGCATCTGAGCCTTTCATTAATTAACTCGCATTGATTAATACTCGGTTACAGAATAAGATACACTTGAGTTGATAATTAATCCTTTTGACACCTCACCAGAAATCACTTAAATTTTTTTGGTTACAATATAAAAGATTTATAATTAATTATTAATAGCATTCCAAAGGAGTCTGTTAAGATTATATTTTTTTTTTCTAAATATAATTTTTAAAGATTTGTTTGAATGAAAAATTCGTTGAAAAAATAGCATACGAAACATGATGGTCGTTTGGAAATTGGCAATAATTTGTCTTTTATTTCACAAAGTGACAACGTAACTGTAATTGTGAGCAAATGAATTTAAGATTATCGAATGAACGGTTTCTCAAATCGTCTGAAAAACAGGTTGAAATGAAGATATCAATTCCGTATTTCAGCGACATAATTCATTTCTCTCAATTGGAAAATAATTCCTTTCCTTTCAATCGTGTGTGAATGCCCGGAATGCGAGGAGCCGACTGTGTTGGAAGTTAGCCAGGAAATGCTTACGCTTGATCTTGATCTTACACGCGCCACCGTCACTTTTCTAAATGCGAATAGGTTAAATCGTAAGCCAAACCTATCGCCGCAAATTCTGCCAAGAAGATTTGCAGAAAAAAAAAAAACACATGTACAAAAAGCAATTTGACCAAACCAACTAAGCTTGGAGTTCAAGTTATCCTGATGTTCAGTAATAAATTTTGCAGGAACAGAGAAGAAGAAAAAAATCCAAACATTATAAGTTTATTACGTGACATTCAACTGGGTCGAAGAAGAAAAGGAAATATCTCTTTTAATATTCATAAAATTTCATGTTGTTTACACGAGCACAATAAAAACTGTTAATGTCTTATGATCCTTCTCAGGAACAACTTTATTCACAGTCAATTACTTACGGATTCGAAAATAAGAAAATCTTCGTGCTCGAAAAAATGAGGGAAAAATCGTTGCCATAGAGAAGAGACAATAAAAATAAGTTAAGACGCTCGCTGACTGTGCTGAGAGAGAGACTCGCTATGGAACGATGTTTTTCGCATCCCCGACAAACGTACACCCTTGTAAAGGAATAAGGCTCCGCAAATCGCTACTTTTCTACGGATAATAAGTCATGTATTATACCAAGTTACAATTGATAAAAATAAAAAGCAACTTTTTTTCTACACAGCTCTTATCCTGGAATTGTAGCAAAATATTTTATTTTACTTTACACCAGGAGAAGTGTGTCGTAAAAATATATCGTCTCGATATAAATTGAAGGAGATCGTTACGCATGATTTAATCTGTTTGACATTTAAAATGTTAAGAGAACAAAAAACAATTATTAATTTGCAAATGTAACAATTTAAGTTGTAAATGCAGCAATATCATTTATATGCGTAAAAAAACATTCACTTTGTGGAGAAATGTATTCTTTCAGACGCATTTACTTTTATTATCACGTTATGACGTCATTTTATTTCATCAAAGCAAAGAATAAACGTAAATAAAGGATGCGTTAGTAAAAATTAAATCCTAGTTTTATACATCAAAGTACGTAATTTTATAAGTTATCGCGCTTAAGGTTCTTATGTAGGATTTAATTCTAACATTTAACCCTAGAATGGCGTAGATAGTTCCACTATCTTTCTTGGACAATTAAAAATGACTTTAATGTCTTAATCCCTTGGCAAAAATTCGTTTATGTGTGTCAGATTAAATACCGTCTCTTTTCCCAACAGGACTTTAATTCACAATTTACTCTTATTTGCAATTAAATAATTACATCGAAAAAATAAAAAAAAATATTCTTACTATAGTAATAAAATTCTAAAAACAATTATTTTCTAACGAGAAATTATATTTTGCAAAATTTAGAGCTTTCTTCAACAGCGAATTAAACTTTGGGGATAAATTTGCACGAAGTACAGATACTATCAAACATTTATTGGAGAAAAACCGGCAAAACCAGTTTAAAGTCATTAACAATTTTATTCCACAATAATAAAGAAGAAAAAGAAGAAGAAATGGAAGCAGAAAAATAAAAGGAAGAAGCCATTTCTATGTTCCGTTCCTCTTTTCATCATTTCCACTATTTTGATTATCAAGTTTTCATCTTCTTGTGCAGTGTCCTTCGCGTAGATTATCATTTCAAACGATCGCATCTGTCTCGGCTGTTCCAGTAGTTGCTGCGCTCATTTGAACTTACACCAACTTGTTTTCGCAAGATAGGATAAAGTTTTAGGTCTGCATTTCTATCATCTCTCACTCTCCCTCTCTCTCTCTCTCCCTCTCCCTCATCCTCTTCCTTTTCTAATTTTTACGGTTAAGTGAAAAAATAATTTATCCTTAATTTTTCTTTTTTCTTCATAAAGTTTTTTAGCATTGAATTTCAGAGGGATTAGTCCTCTTTCCAATAACAATGGCAAAGAAATGCGACATTCTTTTGAAGTGAAATAAAATTTGCAAACACAAAGGCAACTCTCGAGAAGGCGCATTCGGAATTCGACACTGGCTTCTGCTTTGACGCGTAACAAGCAGACGTCTGTTTTATAGCACCACATGTAAGTGCACGTTGCCTTCAGCCAACATATTCTTATGATGCCACTGTTCAAAAATATCGATGCAATAATTATGCTTCGTAGAATATTTATTTCTGATTTACATCAGTGAGCTTTTGTGGTTCATTTCGAATACGTTTCTAATAAAATTCAGAATATTTCCAATCGGCTTTACTTTTAAAATTAACAATTGATGTTCAGAATTTAATCTTTTGTTTAAAAAGCTTTCATTATTTATCTAAAATAATGTTTCTATATTATTTAATACAGAAATGTTTATTATTTAAATTTATTCAAAACTGTGTGAATATTCGACACAATTTTGTAATAAGCTTAACAATATTTTGAATGAAGACAATGTAAACTGATTTATCTGATTGGTTTCGAACATTTAATCTACATTGTGTAAACTTATTCATTATTCATAATGGTGTAACTGAAGTGTAAAACTGTAAATTTATTTTCAAATGTAAATTAATTACACGAGGTGGAAAAGTAATTGTAACAATATTTTAATTAATAAAATTTTCACATAAAGAGAATATAATACTTACCTTTTTTTTTAAATATGTGGATGATGTGGATGATTTATTTCACATTGTTAAACGTAGCAATATTTCTATAATACGTGGCCAAAGTATAAATTGTAAGCTATCACTGCCGATACATTGTTCACGTATCGATTTGTCGTTTTATTATGGAATTCGTGTGTATATATGCATATGAACAATATTCAATAATATTCGAGTAATGTTGTTCCAGTAACGTGGATAGAAATTGTTAGCACTGATGTGTGTTGGCAGTTAAGGGATATTCACGAGATCCGAATTTTAAAAGTGAATTTAAAAAAAAAAATTAATTTAATGTCACATTTCAGTAAGTTAAACATCAATTTTTAAATGAAGTAACAGGAAAATATTCCATTATATCATCAGAAAAAAAATCACGACTATTTCCAGATGACGAAAAGGTTCAAAATTTGATTTCTCATAAATATTAAGTTAAAATTAAAATAATTGTAATATTAACTCACGTGCTTTGATTGTTATTTGTCTGATTTCTGGATGCTTGGATAACTGGAGATTCCCGCCTTCACCAATTGCACAGGATCTTCAGCAGATCAGCAACTGCAACGAAATTTCGGAACGATTAAAAATTTTGTAATTTTCAATTTCATTGAGAGGGGATAAAATTATTTGTTTTATAATTTTAGCTGTCCTTTAAAATACTGAATGCGACATGAAATCCGAACAAATCGTAACAAATTTGAACAATATGTTTACAAGATATAGTAGTGATAGTTCAGGTCTCTTCTAAACTGACTATTTTGTAGAGCAGTCGCTTTTCTCAGGTGTATCATTTCTGTATATATCAAAAGCGGAAAGGCATTGTGCAATTCCTCTTCAGAGTATTCGACGTCTCTTTCGTATCTCTCCAACCGCTATAGACGGTTCCCTCAAAGTATATACGTTACTATAAATGATAGTAAATAGAATAGGCTACAAAAGCATTGAGAGTGAGTCGAACCTCTGAAATCTCGCGATCCAGTCAATTTCCGGACGTGAATGCAGCCAGCACAATGGCGCGGTGAATTTTTAAAATTAATCGTGCCATCATAATTCACGACACGCATTCAATGAAACTTGGATTTATTAATTTTTTAGAAAGCCATTGTTTGCTTTGCCGGCGACATTATTCTGATGATAAGTGCGATTAACGTTTTGGCCTGAAATGTTGTTTAAACATTTCCTGACGCGTTAAATCGCCGACTGCAATTGGATTCATTCTTTAATTAGTACTTTTGCGCATGAAATGGCAAAATGAGCAGTTGCGATGAATGAAAATTTAATGCAAGCTTAAATGTACATCAACGTGTACGTTAAAAATGTTATCACGTGCAAGTATCTCGTGTTTGCAACACACTGACGAACGTGACACAAGGCTTTAATTAAAAGTTGACGCTGATAACAGAAGTTTCGTTTGATGTAACTAGAAATTGGCAGCTTATTTAACTGAAATTCTCTTAACTTTACTTTGTCTAACACCGAAATTGTGTTATTTATATTGTCTCCTATATTGTTTGATGAACAGAGATAATTTTTTTCTCAGTCTGTTCAATGGTGAATTGAATAACAGTTGTTGGGGCTAAATGGGACAATTTCTATTTGAATCAAAAGAACTTTCGAAATTTATTCAAAATTTTTGTTAAACATGGTAAATCGTACGAAAATAAAAACTCAGCTTTCAAAGATGTTTAGCTTCCTTTTTTTAATAATACAAAAAAAAAAAAAAAAAAAAAAAAGAATTGCG
>JABFQA010002329.1:0-11484 GCA_022817065.1 Probaryconus sp. ZL-2020 | reverse complement strand
CATAACAATAAAAAAAGAATTACCAAATTCTTCATTTATGACACCAGTGACTTGATATTTATCTCCAACTTCGAAGTTTTGTTCGTTTGTAACGTACTGCATTAATTTTAGTGGAAGCTTATACTTGCCATCTGTAAGAGCAGCAGAAGCATAAGTAACTGTATTTCCATAAGCAATATTCTGAAACTTGGTTTTCAGGTATCCAGAAGTTCCTGAAACAAAATTGTTAAAATATATATTATAGGTTGTTTATTATAACACACATTAATTGCATAAAGAAATAATAAGAAATACTAACTAATTAGGCAATTGTGATTAGCACAATCATAAAGTTCCACATCTAAAGCTAGGTTTACAGGATTCAGCAGATCTTTGGACGTGAGAATTTCAATGTCTGTTGATTTTTTAATAATTAATTCAATCGGACAATTTCCTCGATTGAATCGTGAATTTGCCGGATTGGACAACGCTCCATTGAAATGAACAATCTGAAAAATAATATAATTATTAATTAGAAAAGTAATACAATGTATTACTGTAAATGTATTAATGTACAAGTAAAACAATGTATAATTAATAATTATTTATTTGTTATATATTTCTTATAATTAATTAGTATTGTTATACAATAACAATACTAAAAACAATTAGAAAAAGCATGTAGATAAAGTTTACAGTAATGTTTAAAAATTGATCTTCATAATTTACAATAGTAGATGAATAAAATAAATATAAAAAATTACTTATGATCAACATAAGATAGTAATAATACAATTAACAATAATAATTATAAAATTTATTACATGTGTATGTTTGCACTTTTACTCGATCGTGTGATGAACTTCGTACGAAATATTGACCAAAATTTGGTTTCAACTTCTATTGTTCTAGATTTGTTTATACATATATAAATTTATATACAAGCGATAATGTGATGTTTATTCTAAGTATGTAGCAGGATACTCAAGGCAGAACATTTTATTTTATCTTTATAAAAATTTGCAATCTGTATATGTATTTGAAAATATTTACAGAAAATATAATGCATTGCAAAAAAATGTGCGAATTAATGTAGTATTTTAAAACATCTTATTTTTTAGGGCAATTACATTATTCCTCTGCCTCTAAAAGAGTTTGAAACCATAGTGCTGTGAATGTTACAGGAAAAAGTTAGCGGTAGAGGCCATAAGAAATTACCTACAAAAGGTTAATTTGGGTTGTCGCAAATTTAAAAGAAATAAATTTCATTAACAATCGGCAATATTATTTATTATTCTATGTTTAGAAAGTACAATAAAAAGCTTCGTTCATTTTTTTTTTTTTTTCCTTTGAAAGACATTTGATACAATTACACGACAATACATATTTCAATTAAATAATAAAATACTTTGTTTTAATAACAATCACTAGATAATTACTCTTTATTCTTTTCACAGATTTTGTAATTGATATTATGATATGAAGAAATACGCAGATTAGACAAATTTATTCTTTTTCAAATCACTGTGTATATTTAAATTAAATTTTTAATTTTTTTTAATGATTAAACGTTTATACAAACAATGTATAATGCGTATACATTGTAATATACGGTACATTATAAAATGTAATTTTATCGCAGTAATTGACAATGCATAGCCAATAATTCATAGATTCATAATTTTTATATTCGCTATTCAACAAATGATAATCTGTACGAAAGTTGTAACATCATTAAATATTATATTTCGGTGGATTAATGAAATGCAAATCATTATAAACTTCTGATTCGTCGAGGACGGTTTGTCCTTGATTTGTGACTATTTCTTTCCTAATTCCACCAAAAACAATTAGTTCGCCTTTACCGAGAACTAAGGAATATAAAATTCGTTCATCCGGGCCTACTTGGTCGTTCTGTTTCCATGGTACCCACGTTGCGCTGCATTCCTCGGTCAGAACTTTACTGATATCAAGAATAAAAATTCCTAACGATTCGTCAGAGTGTTTTGTCGCTTTCTGTGCGTTTGGATCTTTTGCGTTTTGGATGTTTTTCCTTTGGATCCTTTCCTCCATCTTACGAAGCGTCTCTAATTGCCTTTGTCGAATTGCACTAGATTTGGGTGATCGGACGACTTCGTCGCGGAAAGCTGCCATGCTTAAAGTATTTTCGTTATAAACTGGAACAGATCTTGGAATTAATTTGATGCTCGGTGGTATGGATTCAACGTTGTTTCTTGACCGAGGTAATGTACCGTGTCGTCCGTTCACATTTTCATCTCTATCAATTTCCGGCATTTTGATTGGTCTGCAAAAATTGAACATTCATTTTACTATTATCTGCAAATACTATGTTTATTGCAATAAGATTTTTGTAACTCTTTTATACCTTTCATAAGGCGCAACAGGATTTGGATCTGGAGGTACAACTCCTCTCAATTTCGACAGGAATATACTCATATCACTTGTTTGTGCTTTACGTTTTTTTTTCCCTAAAACTATTACGTAATTTCCAGCCTAAAAAAAAAATCAATTTATTATTATCAATAAAATTGTATTCCTTATGAATAATTGATGAATAGTTGTTTGTAATTTCAATTACTTTGCAAGCTTGATGACACAAAATTCTCTTCGGCGCATGTTCAGAATCTTGAATGTTAACTTTTTTCCATGTCCAAACTGGACCTTCCATTATCAGTAACCATACATCATTTATTGAACAATTAGGTCCTGTACAACCACCTGTAATTTCAATATTCTTTATTAAATTTAATTTGACAATTATTAATATAATACATTTAATACGTACTTAATTATGTAATTAAATTATTCTGAAATACATAATTACCTATAATCAAGAGATGAGTATCATCCAATTCTATTTGTGATTGGCCATATCGACTATGCGGTTGTATATCAGAAGTTCTCTGTTTGTGCCAGCAATATGAGTCCAAATTTAAGCACCACACAGAATTGGTACTACCTCAAAGTAAGACAAGTATTTTTTTTAGAATTTTTTTTTTTCTTAAAACAGATTATGTTCATCTTTATTAAAAAGATATTTTTACACTTAATACTGTATGAAATATAAATGTGATATTTTTACCTATTCTCAGCAGTCATTCCACCAAAAACGACCATTAAATTTTTATGAATTGTGGCCGAGTGTGCTGATATCGGCGGAGGGCTTTCTGGCACATTTTCAATAACACTCCATCGATTTGATTCGATGGAATAAACGTGTAATTCATTAAACATTTTCCATTGCTGCAAATATTAAATTTAGTTTAGATTTTTTTTATAATACGAGAAATTGTAGCATGATTAAAAATTTCAGAATAGTACAAAAGAATTAAAAAAATCTTGCTTGGTAAAGTGGATAAGAAGATGGTTGAGACCAGCCCCCGAATAGTATGAAATTCTTTTCGTAATAAACCATTGTCGCACAGGCTTTCGGCGAAGGATAGTTTCCTATTGTTGTGGGCCTTATCCATTTTCTTGTATCTAAGTCAAGTCGCCAAAGATCGTTAAATGCAGTCGATGCGGCAGTGCAACCTCCAAATACGTACATGGAATTCTCATAAATGCAAGCTGAATGTGAATGTCTTTTACCAATCATAGGAGATTCGTGTGTGTAAGGCCAGGAATTCCAAAACAGCGAGCCATAAGCCAGTGATTTCTCAAAATGTGTTACATTACGATCTATTACATCTTCAAAGAAAAAGATAACGTTAATAATAATAATAATAATGAAAAACAGCAATGAAAATAATAATAAATGCATTGCACTTACTTTTGGTAATTCGACACCACCTTTTAGAAACAAACATACATTCTTTAAGATCTTTATAAGGTGGAATTAAGCTCAATATATATTCTAAAATTTCGTCAGGTAAATTGTCTATGTTGGATTGCATGTTGACTGACGGTTAACTTGAATTAAATATAGTATTTGCAAAATGTTTGCCGTTACTTCGATTATAAAGAAAATAGTCAGCTTTTATTTATAACAATAGCACAAAGAACAGGAGAGTGTAATATTGAGCATTGTTGAATAGTTAATTTCAGATGTTTATAAAATATTGATTGCTTAGTCTGGTGGTAAAGCATTCAGGGTTTATGCGGATGACTTTTGTCACAAATAATATTTCATGTGGACCATTACTTTGTCCCTTTGCGACTATTGACTTCGTTGTTCCACACTCGCGTTCGCGTTATCAGTGTAACATTGTTTATGTCATTTGTTGAATTATTATTCTGTTTTCATCCATTTTTTTTTTTTTTTTATTGTTATATATGCATTTACTGACTGTAATATATAAATTGTATATACGGATACAGGTTAAAATACACACTACTTACTACGGAGTCTAGCCTACTTCTCTGAATAAGTCTAATTTCGGATCTTATCTCCGCCGATATGTTTTACACAGTACTTCTGTCGTACCTTCGAGATGTCGCCTCTTTGTTCAGTTACAAAATCGAGTTTAATTTAAAATTGCTTTCAAATGCTTTCATTTACGAAACCTTTTCAATTAAAACAAACGAATTTAATTAATTGAAATTTGATCGATGACATTATAAATAATTTTAAGCAACTTTTTTCTGAAGAGTAAACTTTTTCAGTTCAAGAGTCTAAAATGAAATTTCTGGACTCGGATCCATTTCAAATATTTTAATTTTAAGTAACCTTGTAGAAATAAATTTGTCTGAAAAAGTCTGACAAAGTCTGATAAAATCGGAAAAAGTCTAAAAAAAAGGTCTGAAAAAGTTTGAAAATCTCTTGAAATTGGTAATTCAGACTTTTGCAATCTGAAATAGTCTCAAAATGTCTTCCTGATTTAGAATATTTCAGACTTTTTTAGAGTTTTACCAGACTTTTTTGTTGGTTGAAAAAAGAAGTCTGATAAAGTCAGAAAAACTCTGTAAAAATCTGATATATTCTGAAATCAGGAAAACATTTTCAGAACTATTCAGATCTTTTTTAGATCGAAGTCTGAAAAGGTCTGAATTCCCAATTTCATGAAATTTTCAGAGCTTTTCAGACTTTTTCAGACAAGTATATTTCTAAAAGGGATGTTTATCAATTATCATGATCTTCAGTTATTTGACATGTCAATTAGATTCCTAATTCTTGGATCCAAGGTCACAGTGCACATTTCAAGGACCTACGATATTCAACCTTGATACCAAACCAAACATTTGGTGAACGGTAAAAATCCTTACAGCCGATGATTGAAGATTTTCTTTCAGCTTCCGTCATCGTCATCCCCTATTTAAATGTCGAGGTCCGTTCCATTACGAGTGACCGTTCGCGAAATCAATGGCATTGCACTCGACGTCGACATTTGTACGAAGTCGTGCACATTGGCCTTTCTTTGAAAACGCGAACAATCATTCTTCTGCGCCGGCGTACAATCAGGATTCTGACGTAACAGCGCGTTACGTCAGGCGCCGCTTAAAGCACGAGGTAGGGGTTGCGAGCTTGCACGCGTTGGCGCCTGAGGGCCGCGAATTTCAAGAGGGGAATATACCCCCGGCGGTGGCGGCCCCGCTGGAGAAGTACGTCAATAGGACGACTCGTTTTGCCAGCGCGAGAGTGGAGGGGAACGAGAGGGAATAAAGGGGGAACAACCCCTTTATTCCCTAGGTGGGGATAAACAAGAAGCCAAGAGTGGAGCACACGGATTATAAATGTGGCCCTGTGTTGGCCTCGCGGGGCCTTGGTGGAACTTGCTTTAGCAATGCCAAAAGGTGAGGGGACGGGGGGGGTGTATCGTTGCTTTATCCGAAGACGCCGTTAACCGCTGTTTCTGACAACGCCAGCCACACGGATTGTCTGACACGACGTTGGGTTATACCACTATTTAATTGTCCTCTCTGTGCTTCATGGTATTTGGGACACGTTTATTATCAGGAGACAGGATTTTGAATAATCTTTGAACAAAGATTGTTTTCCCTTTCAAAATACGGAGATTACAAATTGAGAATTTCCGAACGAAAAAAAAATGTTTTTGATGAAATATATATATATATATAACTTTGTCAACATATATTTTCACATATAAAATAAGATTTTTTTATATACACTCACCTGTAATGAACATATACTAAAATAATACACTAAGTATATAGATATCTTTATAAGTTCTATACATTTTTAATGTAACATTTGTATATACTTAAAATGAAAAGAGAAAATTATCTACAACTTAAAATGAATACATTACAAATGAACAATTCCATAATTCTTTCCATATACATTTGTTAAATTTCTTACAAACTCAGCATCTAAATTTTGTGCAATTTAATATACTATCTTAAAAGTGCGATTCTAATCCATATTCTCATCAATCCATATTCCTCCATCTAAAATCTTTAAGTACATACAAATCTAATATTTTCCCAATCCAATTTTCCTTTCAATTTTCATAACCAGAATTTAAGTATCAGATATTTCTAACTGTCGCTATTTTGCAAAATTAAACATTGAAATTCATTGGCATGAAAATTGTGAGTTTGGTTTGGTCTTCGTTAGTTTGTCCTTCGCCGACGCAATTATCCATATTTCCTAAGAACGTTTGAACTGCATTTTGCGCCGATTCGGGGTGCTTCCTTTTAGCATGTTCCCTACGATGTTTCAATTCCTTGAAAGACTTTCCACATTGGTCGCAAGAGTACGGCCTGGCTGGTTCGTGCGAACGAACGTGTCCCTCGTAGTGGCTTTTCCTCACGAACTTCTTCCCGCATTTACGACAATCGAACTGATAGCGACCCTCGTGAGCTGCTACGTGGCAATTCAACGTCCATTTAGTTTTAAACGTCTTGAAACAGTAATTGCAACGAATACTGTTATTGACTTTTTTGCTCAGACTGTCTGGCAGCCTGTCGATTAAGTGTCTGGATTCCTTTTTAAACAGCAACATTTCCTCCAACAGAAAATTGTCATCCTCGTTGTTCTCAACGATTTCGTGATGGAGATTGGAATTTTGTAGAGCAGCTTGAGCTTGTAGGATACTCGCTGTGTGTTCTTTCATATGGTTTTGGAAATTCTCATTGTGCTCAAAAGAGGCTCCACAAAGTGTACACGTACTTTCCTCTGGCTTCTACATACAGAAATTACTCGTTTTATATTCAGACATAAACATGGTATGTAAAAAAAAAAAAATGCAACACGTTCGGAATATAAATGGCAAACAGGGAAAGTTGCGATATAGCATTAGATCGTGTCTTGAGAAGAATTTCGTTTTTTAATTATTAGTTAACTTATCTTTTTAATCTCTAAAAATAATGAAAATCGTTCATTACCTTTTTATGCGCCAGAAGGTGGACCTTCAACTTGTTTTCGTTGGTGTATTTCTTTTTGCACACGTGACAGGAAAATACAGATTCACAGACTTTATTGTTTTGCAGATCTGCATCTTTGAGATGAAGCTGTAAGTGAACTCGAAGACCATCGTTCGTTAAAAAGGATTGATTGCACTCTGAGCAATTGTAAATCTGTGCCTGTTGAATATCAGATAGCTTTTCCTTGCGACTTTCGTGGCGTGCTATGTGACGTTTTAGATCATGAGCTCTTGAAAATGCATGACCAAACCTTGAACACGTAGGAAAGGGACAACCCGTGACCTTGTCCTTTCTCGTTTTCATAGTCGTAGCCTTTTGATGATGATTGTCAGAACTTGTTGGATTATTTGATTGTTCAGGAAAATTTTTTTGCGAAATTGTCGCGACTTGGGCGGATAATGGTATCACTATTGAAATGGTCTCGTTCGATCCTGGTGTCACGATGGGACCCACGTGAATGGCCGGAGGATTGGTCAAGGAAATAGCACCGATATCCTTTCCACTCATAATGAATTCTGCAATTTAATTATCATCATTAGAGACAATCTCAAATAACAAAAAGAACTTTTATAACAAAAAAAAAAAGGTAACAAAGTTCTTAAAGAATGAAAGTTATTCTTCGAAAGTTTCTCGAGGTGGTTCCTTCGCTTTAAGGATAAAACTTTATTCCGATAGACAAAGTTACAACAACAAAGTGGTTTATGATAACTCATAATCATAGTCATCAAGCGGGGAGGGGGTAAGAGGAGGAGGACGGCATCTCGTATAATAACATGAAATGCAGCGAAGCTCAATGGCAATGGACGTTGAACGGGAAATCGATCGTAGCGTATAATAAACGAAGCAAGCAAACGTACGACTCGTTTGGCTAAAATAAAAGCCAAAGTTGTGAGTGGCTACTGGTGCCTTTTTTTTTTTTTTTCGGGGGAAGGAGGCGGCATTACCTTTTTCGTCCAGAGATAATGAGCCTCGTTATTATGAGTCATCGCACGAACAATTTGCGAACAATAGGTTGCACCATGTAAAAAAGACTTTCATGTTTTCTTCACACGGTATTCCTGGATCTGGCTTTCCCAGCGACGAAATGCGGTCCAACGGGGGTCTCCGTATCTCTCTTTCCGTCGCGTATCTCCCTCCTTGTCATTTTTCATGCATATTGTACGCTCGCACATGCATCTACATTTCTCTCCGTTCATTGAAAAGTGCTGCTGCTGACCGTTTTCACGTTTGCTCTGTTTTTACAATGCCGCACGACGACGATACATATAAAACGCATTGCCGTGAAAATATAAACTTCTCTCACTTTCCTCGGTGCGATGAAAGTGTGCTACTGAGGCAAGAACACACTCTCCCTCTCTAGGTTTTGACCCCACGCCGACAGTCGCCACCCGCCACGATTAGAGCCAGGAGTGTCTTCACCACCAGGAGTACCCCACTTTTAGCTATTTATCAACGGGCAAAAATGATAACGCGCCATCAGAGGGGTTGTACTATCCCCATTCAGAACAATTACTTGGTGCGCAAATCCAAGAATTGGTGTATCATATCCAAGAATATCATAATCAAATGTCAACCCCTGTACGGAGAAAAAAAAGTTTTAGAAAAATTACATCATCTTTGTTGGTAAAGTATGGATGTATTTTCCTCTTTTGGAAAATTAGTATCTTTTATAAATATAGAGTTTCAACAAACTAGTAAAATTTAACTAAAAAAGATAGTCATTTTCCAGCCAGGGAAAGTATATCCGGACATTACCAACAAAGATACTAAGTGCGTTGGTGTAACGAATAGGCGAATTATTAAAAACTTAATAATCTCGTGACATCCAATATTCAAAATTCATATGCGCCTCGTTGCTTCGAATGAAACCCGTCAACATCTGTGCAAACATTTTAGCAACACTAAAGTCAGCGATAACGTTTTCACGAGTCAACAGCGGGGTAGAAATTATTGCACCACTCAAAACCATTAGAACTTGATGGACAAAATACGGAGATGTTTTTTAATCCCTATTCTCGTTCTTTAGAAATTTGTCCATTTGCTCATATAACTATGATTTCATCGGCAACATTTTTTGCCAATTACGATATGGTAAAACAAGAATTGAAGTGGGCGTTTGAATAAAAGTAATGCGTACATGACGCTCCCGTCACGCTAACCGTGAGATTGAATACCGTAATCAACTAATGGTCCTAATAATGGGCGGTTGCCGGAAAATCCAGCAACTGTTCAGTTTGCCTTCGTTGCACTTAATTAATTACATTGTTATTCAATGACTCTCCACGTGTTTTCACACAATTTAGAAACTTCCCACGTGCGTGTGGATTGTTAATAATACAATTATCAGGAAAAGCAATATTAGTTTAAATGTGCATTGTGAAAGCAGATGATGCAATAACATTCCATCATAAATGGCGGATTATCTCGTTGATTAAACGTTGCAACTCCAATCGTTTAACCAAATTGTTCCAAAACATTAAACCTTCTTTTTTTTCCCTTGGTTTGTTATAAAGATAGGAGGAAACAGGAAACGTTTTTCCAATCTATTGACATACTTAATTTAGTTAATTGAATGAACTTTTTTCTCATTTTCTTTTTATCTATAATCCAGTTTCTCTTTATCTATTTATCCAGTTGAGTTAATGGCAGTAACGATATTTTTTCTGGGCACAAAAATACACCATATTAGTGACAATTCGACTGAATGTGGTATACTGTAAGCGACACCATATTAATCTTCCAGTACAATATTTGGAAAATTTTGTATTACAGCCAAAATAGAACGAACTCTTTGTCATGTTTTTTTTTTTTCTCTAATTTTTAAACTCTATTTTTAATCACAAAAAGTAATACGGAATTATCTTACATTGTCGAAACATTGTTTCTAATGTCTGTTCTGTTTCCATTCCATCTTTATTCTGGTCCATTTGTATTGTAATTTGTAAAAGGGTATTGTGTTTCGGGCAGAATTATTAATAGGATTTGGTCGAATGGGGGTTTGCATTGTGTCCGATGACGGATGTAGCCTCTTTCCGTCAATAGCAAACTACCTCCGCAATTGTTTCATCCTTTTACTTTTCTTTACGTAAGACTTATTTGACGGGCCGTTACATATTTTACTGTATTTAATCACCCGAAAACGCGTATATAGCAATTCATTTGCGCGGATCAAATACAGTACCTGACAGTAACACCTGTGCGTTGTTCAATTAAGCGCGTTCGCCGCAATAGCTAATTAATTTCCCGAAAGGGCATCGCACCATTTACCTGACGCACTTTTGTCAGACATGACTCGGTAGTCACGTCAATCGATTTCAGTCAATTTATATTTTAGAAAGTAGTAGATGAATAAAACGCGCCCTCCGGCGTCACCTCAACTTTCATTAAATGAAAAAATTAAAAATCGTTTTAACGGATTAACAATTTTAGTCAAATGAAATTAATCGATTTGATATATAAAATATGAATTTCGAAATTTTTGGCAAATTATATTTCCATTTTAATTACACCTGAGTTAAATTGTAAATTAGAAACAGATGTCATGTTAATCGAAAAATTGATGATACATTCTTTTATTGGACAGATGTGTTTTAGAAATTTTATAGAAATGTTCGGGGGACAAAAAATGTTAAATATTTTTTTCTTTTTATTAAAGGATTAAGACATTTTCACTTTTACGATGTTTTGGCGTGTGTCATGGTTTTGGCGAAAGGAATTGAAAACCATTAAACTTTTCAGAGAGTCACGTGTCTTGATTTCTTTCGGTAGAAACGAGAGATCAAATCTTTTGTAACTTTTTTTTTTTACTCTTTATAATTGTTTTCTATTTGTCTTAAAGAAATATAAGAAATTTATCAGTGATGGATTAGGCTTTTTTTTTTAATTAATCTTTAATGCTTAATACACTTTTTTTTTTGTAAAATTGTCAGTTTATGGTTTTACGTTAATGTATATTTTTATTTAAATATGAATTACTCTGGAAAAAAGGTTGAAAGAAAAGCATTGCGTGTTTAATGCATATTATGAACATTCGTTCTATGTTTAAAAAACACTAAACATCGATTTTCTTGTTCTTCATTGTATTTATTAAATAAGTTAATTACATGTAATGCTTTAAAAAAAAAAACATGTTTTTTATTCAGATAAAAAAAATCTAATAAT
>JABFQA010002328.1:0-11485 GCA_022817065.1 Probaryconus sp. ZL-2020 | reverse complement strand
CATCAGCTATTATTAATGATGAAACTATATTAGTAGACTAAAGTTGTAGCATGCAAATTATTTATCTGCGATATATCTCAGCGCGCATACATCGAGCGCTGCGCGGCATTTGGTCATCGTGGCACAATTATGCTCGCGTTCAAGTCCTATCGTTACCTTGGTATCTACCTACCAGACTAATAATAAAGTTTCGTAAGTCCACCTCGTAATAAAAGTCGCTGCACGATTGTTTCAGCTATGATTATGTTAAATAGCATTTAGAAAACTGGGAACCGTTTCCTGCATACTTTTGTATCAACCGTGTATTACACCTTTAGGGAAATTATTTTCAAAGTCAATCAGTGAAGGCAAAACGAAACTGTTCAAGACAATAAGTCTTTAACGTGCTTATAATATTATGGAATTAATATTAAAGTAAATGTTATTTATTTCATTCTTTATTTATTTATTTATTTATACAAGTAAAAATTTATTAAAATTACCGTTTTAATATTCACAAATGTAACCGAGTTATAAATAATCTCGTAATGTATAGTCCGCATACAAATTTGTTGAATTTCATTAACGATTTTCATCAACGACTGACAGCCAGCTGGATAATAATTAACGATCATCAGTGAAGGATTTTTTCAATGCGGATCGACTAGTAGGACTAAAAGAAAATGAATGAATCATAACGATGTACGTTGAACGTTTGAATAAAAAAGATGCACGTGAATAATGAATGAGTAAAATTGTTTGAACTGGTTTGTTACGCGAAGAGAGTTTCATTGATCGCAAAGCATCCATGATGACGTAACGCACATGGAGTTGAGCTCGTATCATCGTAAAAGCATCCCCCAAATGAATGGCTCCGCAGAAAGAGAGATCCCCCTCGAATACGAAAAAGAATAGAAATTAACCCGCTGTGCTCCGTATCGAATGGGATTTGCCTTTAACCGACATAACACGCGAGGGGTTCTCGGATTACGGTCCTGCCATTGGCCAACGTTCCAACTACCGTCAGGGGGGGAGGAGGAGTTTCAACGCAACGTCGTGTATCCATCCCTTAGGCTTTCATTTCTATTCTTACTGCGAGAGCCATTTTTTCCAAGCGTCCAAATCCTTACCATCACGAGTCTTCAATTATTACTCCTTTCCTTTTCGTTATTTTCACTTTAATTACTATTATTACTCGTATCATTTATTGTTATTCATTTTTAATTATTTAAACGTTAATGAAAACGATTTATCTTTAAATTAATTTATGATTCGTTATTTGACAATTTTGTACTAATTTTCAGACGTTTATTTTGGTTACAATTAAAATTGTTACAAACAAAATTATAAACTTAAACACAATTGGTTATTTTTCGCATAAAAATAGTTTTCAAATAAAAAATCTTAATTGTAGGATTTGTTTGCGATCCACTTTTTTTTTTTTTTTTCCTTTTCCGAGAGATCCACCATATCACGCATGAATGATCGATGTAACGAAACGGCGTGTAGCAGAGGAAGCTGCGGTAATATTCGACGCGTTATTTGGCGCTTGTCACTCGAAAGGACGCGCGCGAGCTCCGAACGGAGCGCGTCTGTTACGCGGCCCCGTAGGTGTACGCGCACATGGGAACGTGGTAATAGACGGGTAATTCCATTAAAATACGTTACACTGTCTGGATGCGGAGAGACAGCACGAGACTGGCAAGATCGCGGAGAATGAGAGGGCGAGAGAAAGGCAACGAGCCGAGAAGGGAGAGAGAGACGTACCCTTTGCGAGTGAGACGAGGAACGATGCACCCCCCGGGGAGTCGAGAAGCCACCCAAGAAGCAAACTCTCCGATAACTTGTAGGACATACTGCGGCTTTGCTATTCAACCGAGTCAAGTAGTACCATAAATTCTTAACGTATGCCAAGAAACGATCGTACTCGTGCTGCGCTATCTATATAAACCGGAAAAGGGGCTTCGAAAAATGTTGCCGAACGTTAGGAAAATGGAATTCGGCCGCCCTAAAGCTCACCGTGTAACAGTTGCTTCGTTGAGAACTGCCGAAACGTAATCGCGAATAACATCTAAGTGTACAAAATTATGGGTTGATTTCGTGATTTTTCTAAAGAGTACGACAAGATAGCCGTTACAGTATATTTGTCCTCCGTAAGGATTCTGCGGGGAAGAATTTGAAACATCCTTGAAGTGACCTTGAACATTTTTTTTTTTTTTTCCATCCACTCGTGTACGTCGAGATAACAATGCGCATAGCAAATTGAACAATTCACATTGCAACTTCAGCCACATCTAAATAGCTCATCCGACACGGTACACCATGTTTTGCTACACATCGACATCTAAATCGAACGCCTAAATCAAAATGTACCACAACACTAACACCAATTCACTGACTCGAAAGTTTACAGCAGCCGTACGAAGATGAATCAAGACTTGTTGAATAATGTAGCGCAAAAAATCTAACTATTTATTACAGCAAACATTCGTGAAAAAAGTATTAATATAACTGTAAGTCGACCACGCATCTGCAACGTTCTATAAATCCAATCAGATCGACTGTCGACATGCCACGCTTTCTGTCTCTCTTTTTATTATGGATCCTTCTTCCTCTCTCTCTCTCTCTCTCTCTCTCTGTCTCTGTCTCTGTCTGTCTTCTCTCTCAATCCCCTTTAAGTTCTTTTTATTCCCTTTTTTCTTTGTACATCTTTCCCTCTCATCTATTCCGATGTAAACTAGTTTCGTGCAAAAGAAAAAAGAACGAATGCATCCTCCGGTGATCACATAATCGTGCATTCACCTCGAATTTTTCTGCCCTCTCTTTCGTCCTTTCTCTCCTGCGTCCGATTCCTGTCTATATACGCAGCGTGGACTGTTCCGACACGTTATTTACATTTGTTCGATACAGATATTAAAGAAAGATAGCTTAAGTAGACTGAGAACAATACTCGCAATTTGTACTCCAATATATCAATCGGGTATAACTTATCGCAGCTTACAGATGAACTTCACCGGATTTTATAACAGTTTAATTCGAGAATTATCTGTATCTCTAATTAATTCCCTGATTGGGTTGTCTGATGTACAAGCTACTGAATGAAATTGTTTAATAATGTTTAAATTTTAAAAGAATATGTGTAACGTTTGAAAAAAAAAAAAAAGAAACTTGGTGCAAAATTTTATACACTTAAACTGAATTGTAAAATGTGCAATATCTCATCCATTCTTCCTGATTTCATAATTCTGTAATCCGAGCAAAAAAGACCTCACACGAGATAGCAGGAAATAACTCCGTAAAGTGCAATCGTTTTTCTCCTCACATTGAATACCTATTAATATGCATGCTGATTCTTATAATTACTCAGAATAAATTACAACTTTGATGTATGACGATTTAAAAATATGATACTACTGAGGTTTTGCCGTTAGGAGTAAAGTTACTTTTTTATTACTCAATATGAAAAGGTCGTGTTTTTATTGGGCAAAATGTGGATAACGTTTTTAAGAAAGAATTGCCGTGTCATCTACTTCGATCGAATTTCCGGAATTTTTATTATCCGCAGCAATTTCTGTATTTTAATAACAGATGACTTATTGACAGATGACTCTGAGATGTTTACATTTACAATGTCTCTCCCATTTTGAAATCTTCATCATGCACTCTCGCGTGGCATCCAAGCAGCATGATAACTAAGTATTTCAATAAACTTAGCCAATTCATTAAAGAGTTGAATGACGCGTCCATTGATCCGACGTAGCGTTAGCGCGGGGCTGCGTCATCAGCAAAGTAGATACGTCCATGGGAGGTAAATGGGCCCGTCGGTGCTTGTGTCGGGAACCGCGTCGGCATCGCCGTATATGGTACCCGGTACCCAAGCCTCGTGGAACGGCTTCATTACCAGCGGGACAAAGTGCTAATTACCGCGGGTCGTTAAGCCGCACTAAATTGTCAAGAGAATACGCTCGTATACACGAACACCTACCCTCTTTTTGTATCGCGTTCTTCACCTTTTTTTCCTTTTTTCCCTCCTTCCCTCTGTATCTTTTTTCTCCTCTTCGCGTAACGACTGAATTCCTACCGGGCCCATATTCGCGTCATAAAGGCTGGAACGACCTGTCGCGTGCACGAACACTAATGTCACGAACGATAAGATTAGCACGAGATTTGTGACTGACTGCTCGAGGATGAGTTTTCAGATTTGTTCTCTCCGTTCGTGACACGTGGAAATGAGCCGTCGCTTCAGCGTTTATCCCTGGCGATCGTGTGGTCACGTCTTGCAAAAAATCCTTAATTATAGTGGGGAAAAAAAAAAAAACAGACAAGCAGGATTTCCTTTGACGATGAGCTCGAACTAAATGAATTAAGTGTCGCTCAATAATCGGTTTACAAAATTTCTTTTTTTCTCCAAAAAGATTGGAAACAAAATTTCAATCACTTCACATTTTAAAACTGACAGTATAAACTCTCAGAACTATTGGGAAACTCGATTTACAGTGGATTTGAAAATTCCATTTTATCAACTCAGTTTAAAGACTCCAAAAACTGATATCTCTACTTTTCTCGAAATATAAAATCTTTATAATATCTATTTACTGATTTAATCTATAAAATTGCACGTTGAATTTTTGCAAAACGTAAAATAGCTCAAAAATTTTTCTCAAACATTTTACATAACAGAAAATTATGAAATGAAAACTTTCACCTGTGAGAGAAAGCAACTCAAAATGCAAAATCCTTCGAATTCACAATTCAGCGAGATTCACAAAGTACATTCGAAGATAGGCGAACAAAACGAAACGACTGTTTGGCGTATTAAGACGCAGCGCCAAGCTACGCTTGGGCCATTACAACTTCAGCGATAAGACTTTCGAATGACAATTTGTGGTCGATGAGCAGAGGCGATCCGAGAAAATGACTTTGTCCGAGTCGCGTCATCAAATGCATAGAATATTGTAGGTAAGATTTGATACGCAGAGGCCAAAGATTAAGAAAGCTGAACGTAGCGTTAGAATTTAAGATAAAGTGACATTTAAGGAAACTGTTAATTTACAAATCGCAATGGAGATCGTGTAACGTAAATTACTATAAGTAATAATGCGATATAGGTTTTTTCGTTTGGATAATAAACATGCGCGTAATTCACTCTCTTCGAGTAGATAACGTAACTTAATGATAGTTTAAAACTTAATAAATAGAATTTCCCGTTCCCTAATACGTGTTAATAATTACTGAAGGTTGATTGTAATTAAACGACAATTTTAGCACGTTGTAAACCATTGCACTCAAAAGTCTTATAATTACTGTCTTAATTGCTCCAGACATCTTGGGAGTAAATTAACAGGGCGTTATCAATCTGGTTTTATCAAAATCACTCACTCGAGGGTATCTATTAAAGAACTTTATTGACACATTCATTATTATTTTTCAGCAACTACTAAAACAGGTGGTCTGGATAGTAAATTAAATTTAATTGCTGAAGTAATTGCATTCTGTAATAAACAACAGATTGATAGTCTTATAGTCTAGATTGTTAATGTAACAATACTTGAATATATTTGTTTTGGTTTTTATCACTGCGTATAATCGACTGTTTTATTTAAAACAGTATAAAGTAAATAACTAAATTTACAAATAACAAACTTCAACATTCGTTTCCATCTAAAAATTCTTGGATATATTTTGAAATTGTACAGACTTTAGAATATAATGCAAAATAGAATTTTATCATTTCCCTTACGCGTTTGTCGCAGCAATCTGAAAATTCCAGGCAACAATGGTGACAAAAAAGCTGACACATTTTTTGCATTAGCAAGCGTGCAAAGCACATGATGTTGTATTTACATTGTATAAACGCGAACAGTGGTGTTTTGTACCCGAGCAAAGAGAAAATAAAAAGGAAAAAAAAGGCAACACGTTTTTTCTTCGCAAAGCAACTCTATCTATACCCAGGAGACTTGCCTATAAGTGGTTGCTTCTCGTCGCATCCCGTGAGCGCGCCTCTCGGCGTGCCGCGGAAAAAAGAAAGAAAAAATAAGAACCGCTTTCGAAGGTACAACGCTCTCGCGACGTCTCTATCGACGTATTCTACAGTTCCGAACGGCCGTTGTGCCTGTCGCGAATGGTCCTGCTGCGAAGAAAGAAGCTGACCAAGCTCACTTGCATTTTGCCAGAGGAATAGAGACGGAGAATGGTAGGCAACAAAATACAGGGTGTCCTGAAATTAAGTAATACTCAAAAAGCTCTAACAAGAATAATTCGAAATTCATGAAAACGAATCAGTATTATTTATATACCATCGATGATCTTAAAATTGCTGCAGAAATTAGAACCACTGTTCTTTGGAAAAAAAAGAAAGAAATTAGACTATATCCTTCCGCGACTGTCAACCTCCTTCCAAAAGACGAAATCCAAGCTGACAGTTCCCTTCAACCAATATCTCACCTTTTCCATCCAGCTCTTCCAAAGTAATCCTATGAAACTCGCAACACCCTGTATATCCGCAAAACCAAAAGGAGCCAACAAGACCTCCGCGTAAGCAGGAAGGATAAAAGTAGAATCGATAAGACGGCAAAGACAACATCAAAGAAACACGCGAATCTGCGCGCAATTGGGAGCCGATCGGGAGAGTGCGACAGAGAAATCGAAAGGCGGGGGGGGGGGTTCAGGTGGGATTTATACATCCGTCGGGGCCATTAGGTCGAATGTTTATTCGATCGGACGCTTTTAAATTGAAACGTCTTCGGGACACCGTCCTCGCGGAGCTATCTGCTGTTGGTGCTCCCTGTTGAAGCGGCATCTACATTTATACGCGTTCGCCCATGTTCCCTATTACCTTTCTTGTATTTATGTGCAACGTACTGCGTGCGTGGACTATCGCATAAATACATACACAACGATAACAGCCAGCACGCTGCTACGTATATGGACCGGCATTGAAAAAGATGCTGAGCTGCTCCCTTTCCCCCCTCCCCCTCCCTCCCTCCCGTTTTCAATTCGCCCCCCCCCCCTCCCGAATCAGAGGCGACCGATCGATAACACTCCGCCAAGGAGCCTTTTTTTTTTCATTTTATTGTGACCCGATCGTTTATACTCGTCCTGCTACTAATTCAGAGTTAAGCCGCAGTTAGCGCGAATTATTGTAATTACGCGCAGCCTCGTAATCGCATTTTAATGGTTGCAAGCGCCAACAGCGGAGGCGTCCTGTAGCACTGGACAGCTTGCTTAATGATCGCCCGGCGCTTTTCTTTTTTCCTCCCATTGCTTTTAATGGTTTGTCGGATTTTTATCATTCTAACGCACACCGCGAGTCTTTATGATGAAGTTAGTTAATAGAAATATTCGAGTGTCAATTGGACATTTTTTGATCCTGGAATTGATTCTAACCGGTCTCGATTATCAACAAGTTTTAATGGGCATTTCTGTTTGAGAAATGCTTCAAAATAATAAACATTGAGTTCAGAGTCTGGAGATTGGTGCATTAGTCTCAAAAAATACATGTAGAATTTATTTACTAAATGAGCAAATTAAACTGGAGCATACTCAAACCATTATCAAGAACATTTTAATATTTTATAGTAATGAAACAATAAAAAAAAAAAAAAAAGGAAACCATAAGACTTGATAAAAATTGAAGTTGACTTGAGAATAAATAAAACTATTTAATATAAATAAAAAGAGTTGAAGTAAACAAGTATATCTTCAAGTGTTGCTTAATTTTGAACGGTGAATTTGCTTGCAATATCAACATGATATGTTTGAAAAAAGTGGTGTTTGCGTTGGTTCGAAAAAAAGGGGATACGAAAGGAAATGGCAGAAGAAAAAGACAGACAGTCAATAACCACATGATGAACGGCAACGAGGAACTGCGGATAATCGCAAAAACGTTACTTGTGAACCCTGGATGACGTCACGACGAAAGACATACCTGTCCAAATGGACAGTTACGTTTGGTTATACTCTTTAATGAATTCCACCTACATTTATTTGAAAAATAATTTCAGATCGACATTATTCTGTATCACACTGTTATCTTTGCGGAAAACATTATATAAAATTTCTTGTTGATTATCGTGAGATTATAAACACCATTATTTTGCAAAAAAGATAATTTTACAAAAATCTTATCGAGATAATGAAAATTTCAATTATTAATCTTTTTTTTTTCTTTGTTCTTTTGTTACAGTGGTAATCTCGGACTCCAAGCAGCCTGGTATGTAGTTTTGAATTTTATCACGTACTCTTGAGCCGCGATAGTAATGATAAAGCCGCTAATTTATAATTATTTTGAATCGTATTTTTGTGAGGGAATTTCCGCGATGTTATCTAGATTGCGTGCACACCCGCATACGCGCGATCTCGCAGATCGTGTATCGAGGGTTTGATATATATAACGCGGAAGGATGTACGAACACGGTGGAAGGGAGGCACTTAACTCGTCCGTACCTCGACTTTTGAACGGACGGCTGCCACTTTACGTAACGTTGTCTGCCACTAAGTAGCACCAAGGATGTTTCCCGACATTGACTTTTCTCTCATTTCAAACTGTCACGATCGCATTGAACCCTACGCGTGACGTATGAAAAACTTTTTACATAAACGCAATTACACCTTGCACTCGCGCTTTTTGCTCTTTGCATCAAAGTTATTTCGTTCGACGTAACTGGAATGAGAAATGTGGTTTAACGTTTCTGGATATCCTATAGGGGATTATGAGAGGAATTTTAATACGGGAAAAACGAAGGGTTTTAATTTTTATGGTAAACAAAAAGTTGGCAGAAAAATGCTAACGATTTTTCTAAAAATCGTTATCTAAATTGTAATATAAAGAATCGAAATTTTTAGATGACGAATCTTAAATGTTTTGCTGTTCCGTGATTTCTTTCAATTGTCGTCTAATTTTTCTATCTCACTTTGTATTCGCATAAAATAATTTTCACCGTAACGTATAAAAAGGAATTACTTATAATCAGAGAATTGCGAGTTGGAATAAATGTATAAACAGATAAGCGAAGCAGTTGCATAAAATAAGATTACGGTGTGATTAATTGGGTGGATCTAAAATTACGCGGGTCGCGAAGGTCATTAAAATCTCTCGTGTGCGAGTGGCTCCTCTCTTCGCCGAGAGAAAAATCCCATCTCGAAACTACGACGACGCGGGCTCGTTAACATCGCATCGTGTTAATCGACTTTATTAATCGAATATATATCACGTGGATGCCGAGCAACAATTCTAGCTTAATTGCCACCCTGCATATCTACCCGAAGCAAGATGGAAAACAAACGCAAATAAAAACGACCAGGAGAAAAAGAAAAAAAAAATAAAATAAACGCGCGTCAAGTAACGAGGAAAATATGGAAATAGTCTGTTATTAATGGAAAATGATACATGATTTATTGCAGGTGGCGACGTGAAAATCCTTTACATGTATGTTATCGTGTCTAATGGGTGTATTTGTATTGCATGTTGAAATTAATTGGTTAATTTACCAGCGTTTTAAAAACGTTACGGAATCTGCTTGCATTAAATGGATTTCCCATTCATTATCACGACAAAAGGGATTCCGAAAGAACAAAAAGGGATACTTGTTTGCGTTAAATTAACCTCAGGCTAATGAGGGCATGTTTTCAGCAGCCTTATTGCCAATTTCTTTTAAAAGCACATTTACATCCTTTAAGTTAATTATTGCATTAACTTTGTACTATTTTTCTAAAAGTAGTGCAAAAGAAAAAAAAAAAAAAAGTAACATCTAAAAGTCGATACGGATCTGATAAACCGATTATGATGAAATTGAAAAATGTTTTTCTCTAATTAGAAATTGCGGTAAAAGAAAAAAGGGAATGTGCAAAGAGATGCGTAGGAAAGATGCTGGCAAAGAAGAGCGAGCTGGCGGCGGCGACAAAGCAGACACGATTAGATCTACGATCTCACATCTCGGATCTATACGATGCGCAAAGAGACACGCAAATGTATATTCGAGATGCAAGCGAAATGCAAGCCGTCGAATGTCGCCGCTGACCGCCATACGACAGGTGCACAGTAATGCTTGATAAGACGTTAACGGTTACGTTGAAATACGACAATGACGGAAACGTCAACATCCTCTATGCGAATCTACCACGCGACTTAATATTATTCCAGATTCCAAAAAAAAAAAAAGAAGTCTTTAACGATTTCATCTTTTCGCATCTGAAACAGGAATAAAATATAAACTGAACAAACAAACAAAAAATATGATGAAGAAATTAAAATATAAGCTTAACAGCAAAAAATGGAATCTGAATTGTGTTAAGGAGCATACATGATCGGCATTACAAAAAGATGAGACGGTTTCACCGGTAAGAATGTCGTTAAGCGAGCGATCATTTCTCACGTCCGGGTGTACTTTATCGTCAGAGCGTCAACGTTGAGAAATCTAGTCTAGTGTTAATGAGAAATCTTTCTTTGGAACCTTGTCGTGACGAGTGAAGTCGTCTTGGTTTTCTGCAAAACTAGTACCGTTCTAAGTATCGCAGTGACGATTTTATTAAACACACGTCATTGTACGGGCACACAATTAAACTGTCAGCGTCTACTTTCATCATTTTCCTCACCATATTTTCATCGATCAATCCAAAGTCAACGATCTACAATTTTTTAAAATTATTTCGTTCCAAAGAAAAATCAAAAAATCCACTTACAAAAAAATTAATCAAATTCGCGTTAAACAATTTTCTCGGTTATCATAGACAATAATCTGCCGATTTCTATCTTGAAACATCTGTATCTAATTTTGCGATACAAATTGTAAATCGGAATCGGAATTCCAGATCTGCGCAATAATCTTACAAATCCGAGGGGATATAAATGGATCAAACGAATCGATTGATTCTTGGATCGATATTTCGTTTGATCGTCGGAGATTTGGAGTTGACGGTTCGCTTAAGGCGCAACACGATCGGGCCCTCGGCTCGTCGAACGTCGTACGTCGTCCTTGTACGGTCGCGCCGGTTGGGCAGGTGGCTCCGCGAGATCGGCGAAGATCTTTTGCTCGTGTTTCCTTTCTCGTTTATCTCGTTTTTCTTCGTCCCCTTGTGCATTTCGTTCCCCTTGCCTCGGCTGGAGAGCGTTTCGTCCACTTTAAGTACCGGCTTCTTCACAACAGCTGACTATGAGTACAGCTCATGAACTCAACCTTGACCCCGATAATTTATTCTCAGTTATTAAGGTACGGGAGGTAACGAAGTGCAATTTTTTTTTTCTTGCTCGTTTTCTAACTGTTTGGTGTCGGTCAAAGGTAAAGTGAATTTAAATTACTCTATGACGAGCTAAATTATCTCCTTTCTTGATGTACGAGCAACATTCTTTACATTTTTCCCTTTTTAGATGTTATTTATTTTATCTTTATTTACTTCTTGTTTATTTTATGTTCAAGTTTTAGTTTACTTCAAGTTTGTTGGGCATTTAAGTTTTTTTATTTTTTTTATTTTTTTTTTTTTTTATGGTACGTTATGATATGGAAAAAAA
>JABFQA010002327.1:0-11486 GCA_022817065.1 Probaryconus sp. ZL-2020 | reverse complement strand
AGTTCACATACTTTTATAAAAATAACTCAAATAATTTTTGTAATTTTATCGGGAGATTACGATTGAAATAAAAAAAAATTGGAATCACTAATTTATAATTTTTTTTATATCATTCATTGAATGCAACGAAATGATTAAGATAACTATAATTAAACTGTAACTATAATTAAACTATAACTATAATTAAACTATAATTTAAAAATAATCTAATTAAGGTGTTTTTGATCAAGAATTGTGATTCATAAGTACCATTCTCAGTAAATTCAAAATCGATACTTAAAAAAGATTTTTTGATGTCATTTTCGAATTTTCAGAATTTCAGAATCAGTATCAAATACCAAATCTTTGGAGAACATTTTTAAAAAGAACATTTTTAAAAAGAAGAAGACAAATCTGAGACGTTAACATTTTTCAAGGTTGCCTAAAATGGAGAACATGTTTAAAAAAGGTAAAAGAAGAGTTTCATTCTAATTCCATTTGACTGAAACTTGGGAGGAAGAAAAACGAAAGATCAATTGAGTCAAAAATATGAACAAAAATGATATTTAAATGCAATTTCAATGCTCCTCCCTGTAACCAAAAATTCTCTATCGATCTGCGATGCATCATCTTGCCGCACTGCACCGCCCCCTTTTCGCCCACTTTCGCTCTGCCAAAATTTCCAGCTGCCAATCTTTTGAAAAATTCTCATCGTTCGTCATCTCTCAAAAGGACTGATACAATCAGAAATAAAAGAAGAACAATGAATTAAAATAAAAAGAGGAACAAATCCTTTTGGAGAACAAGACGATTAAAAAAATTGTATGCAAATTTCAAGGACACTTGAATGTGAAACAAAACATCATTGAGTTTATGCAATTCTCGCTTTTTAAATGAAACGTATATTAAAAAAAAAAAAAAAAAAAAAAATAATTAAAGAACCAATTAAAACCTCTAATACTAAATGTAATTTTAATTACAATAATTTATTTCATTTCGTTCTTCATGTTGTAAACTTCTGTGAAATTACTTTTCAACTTTAATGCAAAAAGCAGCTTTTAATTTTCTATGTTGCAAGAGACAATTTTAATTTAATTTTGAATGACATTGATTTTGACGTTATCTCTTAGATCACATTTTTTTACGTCTGCATTTACACTGTTTATATTTTATGCTCTGGTTTACCTCTTTGAAACTTCATTCCGTCTTTTATACATCAATAATATTTTGTCATTCTTTTTATACATCCAATAAATTTTCCTTTGAGGGGAAATTACAATTACGTCTTTTGTATAACAAACCGTTGCAAAAAATTCTATAAACGACTACCCAAAACTCTTCAACGTAACAATTCTAACTGTTCTGAAAACTTTTACAAACTAATTTGCAGAGATTGGCAGCAATCTAATTAGTTAGAACAAGCAATGTTCAGCTATTAAAAGCGAAAAACTTTTCACTTTGTAATACATAATGTCCTTCAGTATCTTTTTGCAAATAATGAAAAAAAAAAAAATGTGAACAAAACCTTTTTTTGCAAACTCAAATATTTCAACCTCGCATTTAATTCATCAAACCTCCATCGTTCTGAAAATCTCAGTGAAAATCATTTTCCTGCAAATCTCAATTTCAAAAGTTTCAGACCTTTCGCAGAATCGCAATTAAATGAAGCTTTCGATTCTGTGGATCTGGAAAAATAAAATATCTTCAGGTGAGGATTTTAAAAAAAATATGATAGATGAAAATTGAAAAGAAAAAAAAGGACAGAGAAAAGAAAAAGGAAGGTTTTTGGAGCGAGAGAATTTTTGGCTGGTGCCAAAAGAATAAAGAAAGACCATACCTTTCGGAAGCCATGGTGTCGTCGTCGGCGTTTGCCTGAGGTTCGTCAGTCAAAGGCGGATGATGACAGCGCGTCGTACCCTGGGAGCTTCATGCTCTGGCTGATGTCGGACCGCCGGCGGCCATCTTCTTCGGGAACTGCTCCGTATCTCACGCTCGCATTGTTTTTTCATCCGAAAAGCCTTCCCTCTCTATATATGTATATATATATATATATATCTGAACACGTCTCTTTCTCTCTCTCTCCGTTTCCCTTGGCTTTAGAACCACCTCCGACAATCGCCTTCTCTTTCTATCTCTTTCTCCTCACCAGCAGCGTAACTGAAAAATCCTCCTCTGGCTTTTAATATCCAAGTGACTTAACAATTAACGCACACGCGAATCACGAAAACGCAATCGAAAGGAACGTGGAATGGATTACCTGCGAAGATGATGATTTTTTTAATAAAACGATCGTGTATATATATTTTTAGGGTGTGTTGTTAGGAACAAGGAGAGTCCGCGGATTCTCTCTTTAAAGAAGCAGAAAAAAAAATAGGGCTCTATGTGATCGTTGATTTTGTGTTAGATCTTTTGGTAGACGAGGATTTAGTGTCGTGGATTTTGATTACGAGAGATGGTACTGCGTTATCTGAGCGGAGCGCAGTACCAGGAGCTTCGAGCTTCCTGACAGATGAAAAATGTATGTCACCGATTGACGTGAGGCCCGACTGGCTCCGACATTGTTAGATTACTGAACGGAGAAAGACCCTGGCGACATCTTCTGGTAAAGGGAGACGTGGTGGGGCCGAAGGAAAAAAGGGGTAAGGTCAGTTGCTGTCTTGTAGATTGCCGATGAGGAAGGTGAATTGGATTCAAAAGATAGAAAATCCTCAACAAATACCTTTTATCCAATTTGACCATTCCAATCCATTTTTCCATTTCGTTTTGATTGTCAATTGATCGACAGCAAATGAATTCCTGTAAACCAAAAATTCAAGATTAATATAATATGAAATTTGTAAATTCAAATTGTTAACGATAACAATAATTAATTTTTCCCAAAACAAACGTTACTCCAAATGTCCACTTAAATTTTCTGAATCAAATCTTTGTTGACAAACATTTTGAACACAAAGAAAAACATGATTTTCATTAATTCCAAATAATTAAAGATCATTAAAATATGAAATTTGTAAATTTAAATCGTTAACGATAATACTTAATTTTTCCCAAAACAAACGTTATTCAAAATGTTCACTTCAATTCCGAATCAAATCTTTGTTGGCAAACATTTTGAAGCCAACGAATACAAAGAACAACATGATTTTCATTCATTCCAAATAATATATTCCGTCATTCTCTAAAGCACAGTAATAAACGTAGACGAAGATACTCTTAACCTCTGCAACTGTCATTTAAACACACTCTCAGTACAATTTCTGTTTCGTCTGCGTTAAAATCTAAAGCGAATCAACGCAGATAAAATCAACACACCTTCGTCAGTTTATTTTTATTACGTCGTAAATAGTTTGCCTGTCATCTGGGTTTTGGGATTGGCTGGATCTCGGAGGCTCGTCGAGGCGGAGAGGAAAGAGGGAGGAGCCGCAACGAAGGGAACACATATACGCAGAACGTGGCTCGTTCGCGCGCAACCAACTGTGCGCTATCCTAACCTCCAAAAGTGCAGTTCAGCTAAGAGATATCATTTTCGGAGTACACCAGGCGACAATGAACTTGATAGACGTTGCGTCACTTCGGTCCACGATCTGAGCATTAAGCTCGGTCTCAGCGTGCTGCGTTACATAACAACCAGGTACACAAAACACACAAGCACCTGTTTTTTAAGTGTCCTTGTCTCCCAGTGGAGCTGTCCTTGTCTCTTGCTCTGCGACTTGTCAGCTTTTGACTGTAAATTTATCAAGAACTATTACGTCAAATGTTTTTGGGACCTTTTTTTTAGGGGGGGAAGAAGGGGTTGAAACAACCTTCCAGGAGTTTTTTTTTTGAAGTTAAAGGACACGAAATTATTGGAAGTGGAATTATGTTGGAAAAAAAAGGGTTTCATTGACTTGTTTTGATGTACGTGTATTTGTGTGAAATTTGAAATGTTGATTTGATTTAGGATTATTGTTTTGGAGTACGAAGGAATTTTTGAAAGACTCATCTTTAGTGAATATCTAATAACATAATTTTCTGGAATTGACTTTCAATCCTTAACATTTTTAAAGATTATACAGTGAAAAAAAAATGTATATCGAATTTCATATAAATTCGAAGAAATCTTAATCTACTGTGATATAATTAAACGATAATGCATAATTTATAAAAAAAAAAAAATAATAAATTGTATTGAAATAATAAAAATATGTAAAGCACAATTTTAATTTAACCATATTGTTTTTTATCTCTTATCGCGTTTATTTTTGGAGTGTGATATTTTATTTACCATACAACATGGATTATTAAAGTTTTCTTTCATATTTTTATCACTTTTTTCTGATAATAATCTTTTACTTTGCATTAATTGACACGTGAAATTTTCTGTCGAACATTTCCTTCTTTTTTTCTCTCCATCAAATTAGACAAGTGTAAGTGTCAAGGAACTTTGACACTCTTAATTGACAAAAAATTCTTCAGGTTACAGTTTATCTCCTTGCTTTTTTATTTCAATTTTTTCTTTCAACAATTCTAACCTCCAATTGTTGTAACTATTCTTTGTCAATTGTTTAATTATAATCAATTACATTAGAATTCAATTAAAAATATTATGCTGTAAAACTTTTTGGTATTTATTCCTATTATTTTTGATATCATGAAATCTTCAAAAATACGCCTATTAATTGATTGCAAATTTCTCATCAATTTAGCATCAAACAAATTACTTTCAATTAATCATCATCAATTTATTTACATAATTTATCAACAACAAATGTTTCGCTAATTTGATCTTTAATTATTTATCATCAAATTGCCTTATCAAATACATTTTCGATATTCTTCATTTCTTTAAATATTTTAAATGATAAAATACATTTAATATATACTTTAAGATAAGATGATTTATGTATATATATATATACACTTACTATTACTAATTTGGCAAATTTATTTCTCAGCTAACTCTCCAGCATAATTTGTACGTTGGTGTTATAAAAGAGATGTTATTAAAGTGGCCTTGAAGTGCAATGTCCCGAAGTCTACCAGACAGGGTGGCAGGGCTTTACTATGCCCATGGCCTGTTTTGTTCATCGCACCCGATCGCTGTTATTTCAATTGCAATTAGTATAGTCTTAATATGCTGGTAATTTACAAAAAAAAAATTTTAAAGTTTATAAAAATCTTTTAAAAAATTGATACAGAACTAAAAAAAAAATGTTTAATGTTGATACAACATTTCTAGTTTTCCATTGGTGAACCTCCCGATGCCAGGGAATGCCCCGAAAATTCTTATCAATCGCACTGCTACGTCTTTAAATGGCTCAGAAGATGCTATGTTGTACGTGCAACAAATCCTTCTGAGGACCAGTGTGGTGCCTTGGTCCCAGGATTTAAAACTCATGGATGCATTTCGGGGCCCACTTTATGAGGTCTTTAATCTGTTGGAACTCATACAGAATTATCAACACCCTGAAACGTAAGATTATTGAATAATTAATTGTTTAATGAATGGTAATTGATTTATTTTATTAACAATGTTTTATTTCTTTATTAAAATAAAAAAAATAATAATAAATAAATAAATAATTGTTTTACTTTTTTAGATTGAAAAGTTTGGGCCAAGTGTGTCTGCACATAGAGTCCGTGAAAAGAAAAAATTCTAAGAAACCAGAAGTTATGCCCGAATACAACTGTCTTGTTCTCTCGCCAGCGAATTTTTGGCAGAGGAGCACAGAGTTATTTAACCAGGATACAAATATTATAGGGACAATATTTTCGTACCAGGTAAGATGATTAGTTATTGCGATATAAATTTGTATTTTTCATGAACTTTTTATCATCACCGAAAGATTTTCTTTTAGAATTTACAAAAGGGCAAAATAAGTCTAGCGGAAATACTTTTTGGAATGAGCCTCAAAGAGACTGGCGTCAAAAGGTATCCAATTCGAGTCAGACAAAGAGTTTTACAATACACAGTGACGATATTTTTGAAAGAATACAACGAAAGGTAAAATTATCATAGAATTTTTTACAATAAATTTCTTTTGTACGAAATAATATTAATATGAATTTAATTCCAGTTTTATAAATGGACTGAAAAGTCGCCTGACGCAGTTTTATCCTCTGCACCAGCAAGAAGAAAAAAATAATGAAACGAACGGGGAAACCCTTCACATTTTTTATCCCGACGAGTTCAACTACAGCGAATTATTTCCTTTGACCATGACATTCTTTGCGTTATTTTTTTACGTTTATTTTTCGGTTAGGAAAATCGAGCTGGTGAAGTCTAAAATTGGAATGGCTTTTAGTGCGAGTGTTACGGTGATGGCGTCACTGGCAATGACTGTCGGAGTATGTTTTTTTTTCGGCCTGACGTTGAATCTAAGCGGAAAGGAAATCTTTCCATATTTAGTTGTCATCGTTGGTTTGGAAAACGTTTTAGTTCTAACAAAAAGTGTTGTAAGTACACAATTGTATTCAAAGCCATTTTGTTTCATTTCAAAGTAGAATCTTCAAAAATGATCTTTCGCAGGTGAGCACAGACGTGAATTTGGACGTAAAAATTAGAGTGGCCCAAGGTTTATCGAAAGAAGGCTGGTCGATAACGAAAAACCTGTTGACGGAAGTAACGATTTTGACAATCGGTCTCTTCACCTTCGTCCCGGCCATCCAAGAGTTCTGCATTTTCGCAATAGTCGGATTACTCAATGACTTTTTCCTCCAAATGGTTTTCTTTTCGACCATCTTGGCTATAGACATCAGAAGAACAGAGCTCTCGAGTGAAAACTCCAAATACCATCTTCCTCATGTTCCACCGCAAAGGAAACAACAATTTGCCACCATCCCCAATAAAAAGCCAAGCATCTTCAGGTCTAAAAGTCACCCGAGGTTGAATGGAATTAATGGTCCCACGAGCGTCATCGCTCCCAACAATCAAAACATGCCGATGTTGGTGAAGATTCCTAAACGGTTGAGGTTGGTCCATTTTTGGGCCAGAACCAGAATCTTTCAAAGAGCTTTTATGGTTTGGATGGTAGTTTGGATCAGCATGATTATTTATAATTCTGGTATTGTGGAACACGTGATTCACCTGGGGGACACTCTGAAGAACGAGGATTTAGATGGTTACGGTGTCGACAGACCTCATACTTTAGATACTTTTATGGAAGTGAATACAATGAAACCAATGATGCCTTCTCCAACGACTGCGGCACCAATTAACGATCAACAGGTAATTTCATTGAGTTCTATAATTAAAAGAAATTCTAAATGAATTTAATTATTGATTGTATTTTAAGTTCTATTTGTTTTGTTTTTTTAGATTCCTGTAACAAATAACGTGACGGAACAATTGAACAAACTGAAGCCTCTGGATTTTCCACCCTGGAACAGATTATCTTTGTACCATTGGTCGACGATCTTATCTATGTACAACGTTTCAACTGCTGGCAAACATATAACCATTTTACCAACTATAAGATTGTCTTATCCAGTAAACCCTGAGGTTTTGCAGAAAATCAGTAATCCAAATGACGTGCAACAATTTCAGTGGCAGAGTCTTGCGACCGCGGCTCTTGACCCACTTGATTTTTCAGGTGTTATATTGATCGAGCTTTTGGAAATAATTCTCCAAAGTTTAATCCATTTAATACTAATCTAATTACTTTTATATTATTCCAGATATAGAAATAAACGTACGAGCCGAAAGTCGTGGTTTCAATACGAACGCACCGTTCGTACCCTCGAGTCCAATGGAAATATTCCTGGCGGCACTGTTGTGTCTGGTGAGCGTCATTGTCGTGGCTTATACAATGGTCGTTCTCTACCGATGCATCTGCTCCAGGAATTACGCGGAATGGCGCGCCAGTTGGCACAAACAAGAAAAGACTCACGACTCTGGTACCCAACTCGTTTTGGAGGCCGTGCCTTTGGTTCTGGAGGGCCACACTCAGGATGTCGAATGCATTGTTACCGACGGCAATACTGTCGCCAGTTCTTGTTTAGCAGGTTCTTCTAAAACTACTAATAATGAACGCTTTATTAATTTTTTTTTTTTTTTACATTCAAATATCTGTGGCTATCAGGATAAAACCAGGTAACTCCATTTATGTTTATTTTTGAGAAAAAGATGTTTAAAGTTTTTATTTAACATTATTTTATCTTGTATTAAAAATATTTTAGTAATTCTGGCCAGAAGATATGATAATTTTGTTTGAAAAGCTTTTGAAATTTATGACAAACTCAATTTTTCATTAAAAAAAAAAAATGGAGTTACCTGGTTTTTCCAGAAAGTAACAGTTATATGAATACCAACAAAATCATTTTGAAAATTTTTAGGACACATCAGAGTCTGGGACCCGGTTTCCAGCGAACAACTGGCGCATATAGACCGTAAGAAATACTTCACGAAATCACGAAAGAGGACCTCAGAGGCGACAAAACATCCCGACGACTTGATGTCCGATTACGAAAGTGGTTCACCACCGTCCAGAGGTGAAATGGATGCCAATTCCATGGGAATGTACTCGCCAGCCGCCAGCTACAGGAACACAACCTGTCTCCATCGCAGACCTAACGGCACCAGTTACGACAAACGTCACTCGATGGACTACGATTATCAGATCCGCGAAATGGAATCGGTGAAAAACGTTAGACGCAGTTTGGACTACGCCTTCGAATTTCCCGATCTTCGTTCGTCGATAAACACCAGGTTTACGTCGACGACAAACAACAGTTACAATAGAACAAAACAGAAGAGTTACGAAAATGGCTTTGACTTTGGAGAGAAGTACGCGCGGATTTTCGAGGAACACAATAGGTCGATGCAAGGGATGCACCAGAACGAAGGGGCCGAGTATTGGAGATTCGTGGGCGCTTGTCGAAAGGAATCACAGGACAGTCCGAGTTCTGTGCATTCGGAAAGAACCGTCCAAGGGGCGCCAGAGATCAGTCCCATCTGGTGCATGGATTATCAAGAGAATTTGATTGTGGTTGGCTGTGCTAATGGGACTCTCGAGTTTTGGGAGGGCACCACTGGAAGGTTTAAGGTAATAAAAATAAATGGTTAAAAAGTTTTTTAAATTTATAATTAAGGTTCTACTTTGGAGCACTGAATTTGGTACAATTAAAAACAGTAAAGAGCTTGGAAAATAATTAATTTTGGATTTTTTTCAGTGCCTGTTCGACGATGGCAGTGGCCTAGGAATTTCTTCGATCAAATTTGTTGGCAATCGTGTCGTGGTAGCCAAATTAAATGGGTCTATCGATTTTCTGCAATTGGAAAGTTACAGCGAGGGCCAGCAAATCGATTGGGGATTCACATCTTACAGAAGAAGTAAGTTATCTTTTTTTTTTTCTTTATGTCTGGATGATTTTTATACTGTCTTTACCATTAAAAACATTCATCATTTTCAGCACACGTTCGAACAGGGAGTGCAGGTTCTCCAATGGACATAAATAATATAACACAACCCGAAGAGGACCTGAGGTGCTTAAAAATAGGCTCCCATAGAGCTCATCAACAGGCCATAACTCTGCTCGATAGCGAAGGTGGTCGAGTTATTACGGGAAGTCAAGATCATACTCTAAAAGTTTTTAGGTGCGCACAAAAGTTGTTTTTTTAAATTTAAAAATGTTATTTGACAATTATTGTTAAACCATTTTTTCTTTCTTTTTCCTCAGGTTGGAAGATCAGCTTCCACTTTACACACTTCATGGCCACTGTGGTCCCATTTCCTGTCTGTTTATCGACAGGATCAGTCCCATGACTTCTGGCAGCGGTTCTCAGGACGGTCTTCTCTGTGTTTGGGATCTCCTTACAGGTATTTTTTTTTTTTTAATTCTCACCAGTTATTTCATAGAATTATCAAAACAATCAATCAAATACTTTTTATAGGCACCTGCGTGTACAGCATACAAGCTCACGATGGTTCAGTGGCGGCAATCACATGCTCAGCATCGTACGTAATCAGCATAGGATCTGACGAACGGCTGTGCGTTTGGGAACGATTCCAAGGTCACCTGTTGCATGCCCTTCCGGCTCATCGGTCTGCATACAGTCTGCAATTAGTCATGTTAACTCATCACTTGCTTATTACTAGTAATCAGGTAAATAAACCAATTTTTTAATTAATTTTTTTTTTATTGAAGATCTAAGGATAAAAATGTAATAATTATGTAAATTATTTTTTTTAGGGTTCTCTGGTTGTCTGGGACGTGAGGTCAGGGGAACCTATACGCGAAGTAAGACTGGGCCACAAAGACAGTTGCGTCTTCGTGAAGCAGATGATCGCATTGCGCGATAGCATCGTGTGCGATTTTGGCAGGCAACTGAGAGTAGTGAGGTTCCCTCTCGTCTCTGACAAAGTGGACTGAACAAAAGAAAGGAAAAAAAAAAAAAAAAGAAATGCGAAGGTCCAGAAAAGTGAGTCCAGCTTCTTGTTATCGCTTAGCGACAAATTGAATGACGTAAGAAATATTTTTGTATTTATGATAATGTCATACCGTGCGTTTTTTGTACATTACTAATTTTTTTTTTTTTTTTTCTTTTCTCTCGCCAAATCTATAATAATAATAGCATACAACAATTATAACAATTACCAATGTATTTTATAAAAGCGCCATCGATTCTTTTCGTACGGAATCTGTACTATTTATGATACCAAATTTAACGTTGTTGAATTTGCGCTTTGGGCCGCGTGAGAATTCTGCAAAAAAAAATTTTTTAAAAGGAGTTCCTATGTATGTATAGAAATATATTATATATTATAATTTATGTAACATTTAAATAATTTTACGAGGTTTTAACGAGAAATATGTTTTGGGATTATTTTTGGGATCTCGTCGTTGAGATTGCTGAGGTTTTTTTTTAATCTCCGAGTGCCTTCAAAACACATCTCTCGTGTATAAGAGTAGTTTGAAATGTCTCGAGAAAGTTTTAAAACAAAATTCAAATTTAAAAATTTTGCAAACTTTTTCAAATTCATTTCAAACTTTTAATTTACCAGGGACTAAAGTATGTTAAGGATGAATTATTTTCCCATTGCACGAAAAAAATAGATTTGTAAAATTTATTACGTTTTAAACAAATAACACGTATTTTTGACAAATTTAAACAATTAACCAGTAATTCATCAATGTCGTTTTTTCACTTTCGTTATTGTTATTGTTTTTTTCTTTTATTGTTATCGTTGATATAAAACTTATTTTTTATATGTAAAAAAATAGTAAATTTTTATAATAAAAGTTATAGAATGTACCAATGCACTAATTAATAATCTTATTACGATATAATAATCGTACAAAAAAAGTCTATTTTTATTCAAAAACGAAATACACAAAGTGCAAATCAATTGTCTTACGTATGAGGATGCCAGAGGTGTTGAATTTCAATGATTTTTAATTAAAATAATGTTAATACTAATCCATGAGAATGTGAGGGATTGGTTGAATTTTTTTCTACGTGATTTTTAACATTGACTGACTAAATTTAGTAGTTTGATTACAACGCCATTTAGTGGTTTTATTCAAAA
>JABFQA010002326.1:0-11487 GCA_022817065.1 Probaryconus sp. ZL-2020 | reverse complement strand
ATTCGCAAACACTCTTTGCTTTTCGATTCAATTTTACATTCATTTTTTTTTTCTTTTTTTTTTTTTTGTATATCATTACTGCAGTGACATTGTCTAAATAAAGCTTTTCAGCAAATAACACATAAAATCAAACCGTCTTCGTTTAGCAATTGAAATACCGCGAGTATTTAAAAATTCGGATCCCAACAAGAGTGAGGACAATAAATAATTTATCGCGTTTAGCAATGGGCAACGGTCGAAAGAAAAGCAAGATGCTTGATTAAAAAAACAGCATATATGAATCGGACAGTGACTTTCCGTCACGCCCCTTCGGCTGCGCAGCATCTCAAGCAATACGCATGCGTCTGTGGGAATATAATTGAGGTGTTCATTTGCACAATCGAACCTCAGAGCGAAACAACTACAAACGAATCCGTGCATTATCGGGATAAGCGCGCGCATTCTTTCGAGGTCAATTACGCGCCATCCGCTCACTCGTCGCAGATCTACATACAATATCATCGTCAACCACGATGATGCACTACAACGTGAACAGAGTCGACGCCTTATTAATTAAACTTTACGCGAAATCTGCGATGATTCAGAGAACTACAATTTCTTAAAACTGAAAATCTTTATAGTAGATATTACTTGTTTACAGAAGAACCTTTATACCTTTATATACATTTATCGAATGCAGCATAGCATTAACTGGACAAATTTGTATGTTTATTCAGCAAAATCATTTAACTGAACGAACTCGTTAAGTTAAATACCTTAACGAAGTAAATTGGAAGCTTCGTCTCGTTTCCTATTTAACAAAACCGCGTATCGCTGAAACACATAACTTACTAGATTGCATCGTTTAGATACGGTAGAGTAGATAGATAGATTTTATTACAGTAACATTTCACAAATATGACAGAAGACAACAAAAAATAAGCTTGTTCCTTCGTGGCCTTGAAAGGATAATTTTCAAGAGCGCTTAACATCGTTTATGATTGAAATTGAATAATTGTAATGAAATGAGAGAGCATTGTAATGAGAAAATAAAAAAAGTTGGCAGACAAATTGCATTCGAAGGCAATTTTTTACAGTTGTTGGGCATTAATAAAGTTTGTTTAGAAATGCGATATTTCATTAGTTCGACGCTCCTCTCCCGTTTACGTAATGCTGTTTACAGAATGGGATGGGATACCAAACAAATGTATATACATAACACATACGTACGTATGTACATTTATTCGATGCGTCTCTTTGAATACGTTAAGCACATAAAGTACAATTGTATCTCTTAGGGGCTGGGCTCTTTTGTTGCAAATACACATTGCTTATATCAAGCATTCGTTCAACAGGTCGTTCATTTGATGATATACTGTAATCCACATTCCAGATTTCATTTACATTTCGTTATTATTAAACATTCAGTACCGCATTTAATGGCCAATTGTAATATCGCTGCTTTATTTATAACACACCCGTGTTATAAAACTTGATTTTAATATATTATCATGAAATATCAATTCAGAATATTCACAATTCCGTTGCTATCATTATAAATTGTGTACTGTATTTGTATACAATACAGATTTATTTAATGAATTCATTTTGACATTATACTGACATCCAAAGAAGACATCGTTTGTCATTTCTAAAAATAATCTTACTAATTTTCATTATATCCCATGGCTGGCTAAAGTTATTCGATATACCATTGATAAATTGCTATATCGATTTTCCGGTATTTATCTATCTATAAGGTCAAGCTAAGAAAGATTGTAAATCATCTCAATGTAATTTTATGTAATCTAATCTAATACGCTGAGAATAATAGATAATTGTCAGAATGACAATGGTTATTGTTACAATTAGAGTCGTATAGATACTTTACGAAACATCAAAAGGATTTCATTTTCAAGGAAACTTGAGATCATATAATTTTCATCGTATAATTTTTGTTAATAGGTTTTGTTAATAAATTGACGACGATGCGACGTTTTGATGGTGTCGCGTATCGCGTCAAGTTTCTAGGATGCTGGTACTTATATCGCATTTGAGTTTCTCCAAAGACAGCGTATACGCGGCAGAAACGGACTGCGGCTGCGTATATTTAGACGACTTGCAGACACAAAACGACTTAGCGCAGTTTTCTCTCGTTCTTGCGCCCTGTGCGCGTCGAGCATTCGTTTCATCCTCCGCAACAATTCTTGCCTATTTTCCACTTAACTCCAAAATAGGCACTAATACGACTAATAAAAAGCAACTCACACAATAATTTTAATAGCAAATCAAGACAGAAGACAGAAGACAGAAGTCACTGCAGACTTAATTATTACGACGAACTTGCCTCAGACTTAACATATATTATATGCCTAATTCATCATGATATTAATATAATTATTAATGATTTCTTAATTCAACTGTTATAACAATAGCTTTTATCGCTAATTGAAATATTGTAATTCATTGTAATGGTACGAGGTTATTTGCTTAACGCAATGATCTATAATAATCTCGATTCGTACAAGGAATTCGTTGTTCGTTGCCGTGGATAATTAACCGAAGAATTTCGTACTAAGAAAGAGGCGGCGGGCAGTCATACGTGAATCAGTACCATTTACATAACATCAATCTGAACATTCAAACGACACAAAATATTTTTATTAATAAACTTACTACTCAATTGAACTTAATTTTTCTAGAAAATGTAACAAAAACATTTTCTTTTTTTTCTTTTTTAATCGAGTAGCAAAAACTTAATTGTTCAGCCAACGCCGAAGTTTATTTTTAATAGCCAAAGTTTCGGTGCAGTGAAAAAAATCTCTTTAATATGATGATCATATTCCTTCTTTGTTGAAAAATATGATTCTTATAAGTTTATCGTTATGCAAATAAATTTGCAATAGGAATATTGCAATTTTTTTTGCAAGAAAAATGATAATCAACCTTTACCAAGAAACTGGTATATTTTAATGAATCTTTTTCCTGCGTGTAGTATAAATGCTCTCGTCGAGGGTTCAAAAATGACAAGAAGAAATCTTGTCGGCAAGAAATGTTGGTAGTTTGTGGGTAAAATAAAAGAAAAGAGTTCGGCTGATATACGATCATCTTTTGATCCAGCTCGGTTGAAACTATTTGCTCATTCCGTTGTCTAATGTTGTTCGTGCGTAGGGCATGAGCGGGGCTGAGGACGAGGACGAGGACGAGGAGGACTGTCCTTTTTATTTTTACCCCGCAGATGTACGACGCCGGTACTCGCATTACATTTCTCGCGCTGTCGCGTATTGTGTAATGACAATCGTCATTACAGTGCCGAGGAATGTTACGATTCTGGGCGCGGTGTGTAATGCACACACGTACGCGTCCGCGTGCGCCTATGTGGTGGGTACAGCCAGTTTCAATTTCGTCGTTTCTCGACCGTGAACGCATCGCGTCCCATGTCCCCGAAGCGTACAACGTTATTTACGTACACGCACGCATTTTATATACATACATACATACATACATACATACATACATACATACATACATATGACTATTCTTTGAGCATGAGTAAACTAAAGTGCGTATTGGTTGTGGGTAAAGCAAGCATTTGCATGAATTAATCGCGAATGCAAAATGTCAATTCGACCTTAGTTTTACAAGGTATATTTCAACAAACTTAGTTCATTTTAAAGGACTTTTTACGTCTCCCGGACTTTAGTCGTATATTTTCATTTTAATAGACGTGAGCTTTACCGAAATGATTTTAAATTGCAAATTCTTTTAATATTATTATTATATCAAAAGTCTCGGACGGTATTTTATTCTTATTTTTATTTCATTTTTATTCGGAGTTTGTTTAACGAACTCCAATGCATACGCAACTAAATAGATTCAAATAACATTTCAACTTCCGCCTTTCAGGAATTAAGAAATACTTTAAACATTCGTTAATCAATACGAAACTCTAATCACTCTAAGACGTTTTAAAAATCAAATTCAAAATCCTTAGCATCCAAATTTCAAAGGAGTAGGTAAGAAGAAATAGAGAAACAACGTCTCTATTGTCATGTTAACCGAAGCACTCTAAAACTTGACCATTTCTCACAAAAAAAAAAAAAAATATTTTTAAACGACCGCAGAGTCAGAGTAAGATAATAATAATAAAAAAAAAAAAGTTAGTTATAAGTAGATTAGTGTGTCGACAATGTTTGCAAACACGTCCTAAATACACATTCATAATCGAAGTCTTAAAAGTACTGAAAGTGAAAGAGTGAGATCTTAATCAGAGTGAAGAGGCAGACATTTGAAAAGCCGGTAAAGTGTGAAAAGTGCGGTGGTGGAAACTGTCGCACCTGTTGCTCGGTAATATGAAGAGCGGAGGGTTTCCCACGTGAGCACGTAGGTAGATTTGTGAGCGAGTCGAGTGGGGCCAGAGACTCAAATGAGGGGAGCTCCGCTTTACCACTCGACCTGCCTCAATAATTCTTCAAAGCCAGCTGCCGTCTGCCACTTTACAGGTACATACACATACCGCGCACACGGACAGAAACATACATAAACGAGCGATCACAACGACTGCTTACTTGGTCGCTTGTTTGCTTGCTCGCTCGCTTGCTTGCTTGCTTGCTTGCTTGCTTGCTTGCTTGTTTCTACGTACATTCGTATCGTATAATGCATAGTTGTCCGCACGCTGCCGTTCAAAGACGCTGAATCATTAAACTCATGATACTGACGGCGAGATAGCTCAGCTATGTGATAATTTGCAAAGTCAACGACGCTGCGTTGTCAGAAAATGCGAGACCACGTAAGTTTTAGTTCAACTAAATTACAGCACCAACGTGCATGCGTAAGCGCCATTCATGAATTTGTTTTTTTTTTTTTTTTTTGTTTTTTTTTTTTTTTTTTTTTTCTTCAAAGAGCCTTTCAGATCATGGACTTTTTAAAGCGGATAAAAATTCTTTCCTTTTTTCGTACATTCAAGGCAATTCTGCTGGTTGAAAACTGAATTTTAAACGTATGCAAAGATTGTTCGTATACGTTGCGCTTTGCATTAAATATACTTGTATACTTTGGTTCTTGGTATTTCTAATTGATCTTCTGAATATTCAAAAAGATTTAGCTTTGTCTGTAACAGCGATAGTGTCAAGTTACATTGGCTTTAAGCAATTATATCTATGCTTGTATTCTTGTAACGTGTATTATATAATAAAGTTTAACATAGAGGTAATATATTGAGAGACTGTTAAATTGAAAAGATTATACAACAGTGTAATAGTTTTTTCTAAAGAGATTAAAATTTCTTTTCCGAAATAACTAGTTGCAATAAATTTATCATTTTATCATTGGAAACGTAATTTATTGTAAATTGAATGTGCGCGGATATCGGGACAATGATTTGATAAATAGTCAAAAGAGATATAAATAAATAATTAGTCCGAGTGAAACAAATAGCGGAGATAAAATCAATTAGTCGGATAATAAATTAATGTGTCAATTAAAATGACGCTAAATGATACGTGAAAGTATATACGTATAATAAAAGTGAATAAAAGTGAGGGAGTAAGAAGAAGAGAAAGAAGGGGTGGGCGATAGGCAATTATAATAAATACTCTCATAAATTCTTAGATGAACGTTACACTCTTCAAACAGTCGCCCTATCGAATTCGATAATATCTTTCTTATCATTTCCATTTAACGTATCACGTATTCAATTATTTGTTCATAATTTGTTCATTTTATAATTATCCCGTTAAAATCTGTCAAGAAAGAAGTTGAATATACCGTCGAAATAAATATCTCGTTGTATTTATTATACGATATGAGTAGTTGTAGCAACAATTCAAAATACATTTCCGCAATTGAATGTGCGCTCTGTTTCGCACGCACAAACTGTTACAACCTTAAACTTTGCCTTGATATTCACTGCATGCTAGCTAGTTTATCCGTACTTGCTCGTCTTGTAAGCTTTCATACACTTAATAATTCATAACTGACGTCCAAATATATACAATGTTAATTTATGTTCATAGTTTGTTATAATTAGACACTATTCATTTTCATAATGTTGATCATTTATATGTCAAAACATGGTTCATGTTAAAATTATCGGCTAATGTTTAATGCACGCTATTTTAAAATAGCGTACTATTTATTATCGTAGACTAGTTGAAATTACTACACTTTTTAAATAGTATCATAACTTTGGAGTTCTTTTAGCTTTTCAAATTTTACAATGAAAATTATATAATAAATGATAATAAAATTTGAAATCAAATTACTAATTTTTAAAATGAAGTATTCAAATAGGAAGGATCTTGACGAAAGATAATTAGCAAATGAAGTGTTATCAAGCATTGCCAGCCTCCTCCAGAATACATTATTGTACGAATAATGTTTTTATGGGGGGGAGGGGGGCTTTAGGTGCGGTTAATCTACTTATATACTTATATCGAAGTGAATGCATACCAAATGATTTAGCACACAGTTTTATGCATTGCGATCAAGTTTGGAATGTCTTATGATATTTCAATTCGAAAGCGATTCATTCATTTAATTGCTCATCCATTCAATCGTTATTTTAAATGCGTCTGTTTTAAATTTTAAAGCTCTCATTTGTTCACCACCATATCAATGTCAATATCAAAAGCACATTGTTTCATTATGCAATCATTTGGCGCAAGAAAAATCATATCGAACAGATTACTCTATTTATTGTTCATATTGTATTGTCTTAAATTAAACAAATAAAATTACAATACAGTATAACAGAGACATCTTATATTCATTACTTTGCACTAAAAAAAAAAGAATCAGTTCTTTAGAGTTGCAATAGAAATGAATAAGGTTGATTAATTATCCCACAATTGTTAACATATTGTAAGTTCTGATTTTCAATCAATCTTCTTACCTACAACGTTTGAACAGGATTGTTTAGTACTTTCATTCAAAGGTTCGTTTCAAAGTGACGCCATGACTATTGTAAACATCTCATTACGATTCCAGAGTTATTTTTCCAGACCCTGATGTCACGCATGATGCAGATTACTTTACAACGTACCAAGCTTCGCTGTGACGTTTGACGTAATTGAAACACGCTATTGTATACAGAGCTTAGTATGAGAAAAAAGTGAGTGTAAAATTGTCGCCACTATTTGATAAGCTGCGTGCGACAGCACAAACAAATACAATTCACTGTACATATCTTGATTTCTTCATATAAATAAGGTTGAGATATTAATTTATTCCAAATAAAAATGTTACGCTTAGATAATGCTTTATCGAGTTAAGATAATTATTTTTTTTTTTTTTTTAAGATTATATATAGGTGCATTTTATGTCCGTACAGGGATCGTTTAGTTCTGTCAATCATATTTTCCCATGGAGTATTGGCGAGATCAGTTCCGAACAATTTTCGACGAAAATAATTCTCAAAGATATTTTCGTAAAGATGATTTCTTCAAATTTTTATAAGATCTTCTAAGATTTTTTCCTTTTTTTTTTTTTTTTTGTGCACTTTTTTCATCTTAAATATTGACTTAATTGAAATGACAAGATTATCAAATTATGTCAAAGTCACAATCTGAAACTTATTTTCATTTTTGCAAAGTTTACTTTAAAAATATGTTATGTGATATTTACATTTATAATATCTTCATCATTTACTTTAGATAGATAATTTAATTATTTGCTCATGAAGAAAAAAAAATGTGCTAAATAACATTTTACGATGCTATTTTGAGGTTGTTGGAAGCATTTAAACAAATTTGTAACAAACGGTGTTTGAATCTCTTTTTGACATCTCGTAAATCATGGAAAAATAAGACCACGTTGGTAGAATTACTACATCCATTATAAAGAAAGTTTTTTAAAATAAAATGTATGTCAATGCTTTTAATAGTTTATGTATGTTTGCGTGTGAGCTTTTATATGGAACTTATCTGTTTAACGCTGCAAATTTTGTTAAGAAAGTTTTTTCGAGTTAAAATTGCAATAACTGAAAGATCACTATTCTCAAAACATTATGCAATTGCAAATAAAATGTTATTTTAACAATAAATCTTGCGGAATATTTATTTTTCCAATTCGATTGTAGAATACTGTAATGTCAATTTGCTTTAATTAAAATTCATGGGATTGGTTAATTATTTTCAGAGTGAACGTTTTCTCACGCGCAATGTGTGAATAAATGAATAGTACGTATAGAAAAAAAAAGTTTCTTGAAAAAAAAAAACATATCTAATTTACTGCTATTCAATTTTTATCCAAACAATACTATTGCCTTAAAATTCAGTTTACTTTTGTAAATATATATCTGATGAAACTATTATATAAATTACAATAAATAGGCAATAAATAATTATATGAAGCAAACATTTTAAAAATTCGATGACACAAAAATGTGATGATTATTAAAGCACGGCACGTTCGATATCAAAACATTCACAACACGAAGAATTTATGTATTTATTTTTTTATTTTTTTTACTTGAAAGACAGTATTCAATGGATGTCCACGTGCGATGTGCCAATCGAACTGTTACCTGAATGCCAAATACTCAAACTGCTTTGAGTAAATGCGACTACGTCATCCACTTGACAATTGCGCATCATTTCATTTTTTTTTTTTTTATTTTTTATATATATTTTAAAGTTCAGTTGAAATGTCATACATGGCTGCAATTGAAACGTTCAATGACCAATAGTACAATTCATGTTTTTCATATTGCTCAATAAATTTACATGAATCTTCGTCAACAAGGACTTTGTCACGTTAGAATTGTTATCCAATTTATGCAGATCAAATAAACACAAATTTAATCAACAATCTTTCGTAATTGAGTAAGAGTTGAATTTTACATCATCAATTACTCAAATATCAGTTGGAAGACTTAATTGAATCTCTTACTTAATATTCAATATTTATTGCAGGATAACATATTGACCCTTCTCTTGGGGTCCTTATCAAAGTATGTATATACGTTCGTACATCATTGACAAAAACAATTGACATATTCAAAATTGAGAATAACGTACAATGATTCGTGTTGCAAGATCAATATTTTACCTTGCGGTATAATGATTCGTGAGGCTCATTGAAAAATTTCTTTAACTTAATTTCAATTTGAGAATGGTGCACTAAAAAAAAAAAGATGTCAAAAGATGTGGACAAAATAAAGTGTAATTTTGAATTCATCCTTTTTTACATAAGAAAGTTAAGACATAAGTTATTCTTTCCATTGCTGATAGTTAATGTAATGATTGAATAACATGTGTCTTTTTAAATTAAGATTTTGTCTAACACAATATAAAAGTTGCATTAAAGCAATTAAAAATGATTACAAAAGCGTCTATTTGCAACGGTTTAAGTATTTTGTAAATTTCTTTTTCAAATCAAACTGTATAAAAATGGAAATTTTAGAAGAAAGTCCAAAGTTCAATAAATATGTATATATATATATATATCAGTATAATAGAAGAGGTTGATTTGTTTAACAAAGTAAGTGCATTGCGAGGTAGCCGAGCAACAATTTGCAGGCCATGTGTGATTTATTGCATGCATTTTGTCGTTTATAGTCGCGATCCGAATAATTCATTGCGTCTATAAAAGATATATGATTGTGTTGAATGAACGTTGTCGTCTGTCTCGCTCTTTTCATCTGGCGCGCATTTATCAATCAAAGTCGCTACCTGTGCGCGTAATCGACTCGAGTGAGCACTTTTGTCGGCAGGTAAATTTACCTGGCGCGCCTACCTGTAATCTGGCGCGCGGAGCGAGAGCGAGAGCGAGAGCTCGCATGCAGGATCCCGATATCCAAATGCAGGAATCATCCAAACACTCGGACTATCCGTGTTAGTTCGAAGAATTACATGCATTTTTAATGCCGAATAAATTACATTAGTCAAAATCAAATCTACTAAGATGAAAACAGAGAAACATGCAAATGAAGTGTGGTTACGAATATATATATATATATATATATTATATATTAGTCAATAGAAAAGGATTAATTACGTCTAATAGTTAAATTGTTGTTTAATAATCGATTTTATTAAAAACGAGGCGTACAGTGACAGGTAATATCAAACGTCAAACATGTGTAGAATAAGGCGACGCAGGGATTAACGCATCATCGTTAAAGTCGCATCGCCTGATTTCACACTGCTTGTGTACACCACCGCCCACTTGTATGCGAGGGGAATCGATCTCATTTGGCTTCGCTCGTCGCGTTTAATTACAGCAAAACCTGGCATCAAGAGCATCGCACTTCAGAATCACTTGGGCGGCATCGCCCGCACAATTTCATGCGCTAATATTATTCGACGCAAAATTCAACAATGCCCATATTCATTCATTCATTCATTTATTTATTTATTTATTTATTTATTTATTTATTTATTTCATTTATTTCATTTATAAAGGCTGAAGTACAAATACAAGACATTTTCGATGATTTTTTCTCTTTTGCCTTTATTCTGATCGTGATCATTTTAAATTATATTTTACATGCAATTGGAATCTTTAACACATTTGTACAAGTATGGTGAAAATTAACGTCGATTCACTTTATTAAGATATTATGTACACTGCAAACAATTGTACGAAATGGGAACTGTGTCTGAAGCGAACAGTTATGTTTGAAGAATGAATTACACGAGTTACGGAAAATTTTACCTGCCATTCACGAGTAAGATTCATTTATACTTTCATTTAACATACACATTTATGGTAACAAACTCAACTGTTCATAATAAATATTCTACTTCTAATGATATAATTAAGACAAATGAGCTTAATTTAAATGATCAATTCTCGAAGAGTACGAATATCAAAATTGAATATAGTACTGAGGTTTATCGAACCTCATTGTAACATTCAAATTCTCAATTTTCATCTTCGAATTATTGTATTACGACTGTACTCATTCTTTTATCGAAAGGAGATGAAAAATGGCTCGAAATGCGGAAAAATTAAGATGTTCGATTAATCTGAAATGCCTGAAATGTGATACGAGGCAAGTGTCGGTACTGAAACACCTCGACGTGACCCAGATGCTAGAACGAGTTAATAGGTGCATCGTGTGCGACATACGCACGTATATTAAACTTGCGTGTACGTTCTCAACAAACTAATTGAATATCGTGGAAGTCTACATCGTTTCATCTTTTCAATACTTTGTTTTTAGAATCATTCCATCTCATAATAAAATGTATCTACAATGACACACAGACGTCTTTTACGTTCTAAAAATCCATATTAAATATTATCCACTGAAAATTGTCTTTCACTCTGCAGTATTAAAAAATGTTCATTCTTTAAACCACGAGGATTTGAAAGGAAAATCTTTTGCTATCAAGATGTATCTTCTCATAAATCCTATGCTTTATTATGAAAAGAGAGTTTAAATTGCGTAATATTTTAAGAAATTATCGGACAGAGTTACAATGAACAGTATATGTTGCAATTCATAAGACAATAAAAATTTATTAAAAAAAAAAAAAAAAAAAAAAATCTAATGCACCTATT
>JABFQA010002325.1:0-11487 GCA_022817065.1 Probaryconus sp. ZL-2020 | reverse complement strand
AAAAAAAAAGGAACGAACAAAAACACTACAACTTTTTAAATTAACAATTCTTAATCAAGTAAATCTCATTTTCGAAGTTTTCTTTTTTTTTTTTTTCAAATCTCATTAATTATTTAATAACAAATTTACCATGATGTCTTATCTCGAAAGACTTTTCAATTCCACGACGACAAATATCTTTAATCGAGAGCAAACGCAATACATTATATAACCCCGAGAAACAATTGATTTAAAAAGTAGGTCACACATGATAACTTCGTACACTCGGTGTACTTAGCAATTGCAAGACTCGTGATGTAACGTACGTAATTGTCAGATGTACGTGCACCCGGGGTATATACTCAACAGGAGTTGTTTCTTCCTCGTCATGTACTGCGAATATGCAGGCTCTTTTTATCCAGGTGCTTTTTGTACTTTAAGAATCAAGGTCACCCAGGTAAAAGAGCTGCAAAAGAATCCCGAGGAAAAATCTTTCTTGGCAAGTTCAATTTCATTCAGCTCGATTATTCGCTACGTTTGTACTGGCGCCTGGACTGCTCTCTTTTTGCTTGAATGTGCTTTAAGCTATTTTTATCTAAAACAGCTTTTTTTTTTTTACAACGTTCCTATTCAAAGTTCAAATTCGAACGAAGAAATTCAATCTTTAGATGTTCTTTTTCTTTTCTCGTGTTTCCCTTTTTCACTTGTTAGGAGATTGAAAAAGATATACATTTGCATTGACGCGATCAATTCTTGTAAACATTTTTTGCAAAAAAAAAATATCTTTCAATGGAATTGCTAAAGAGATCTGACGATGATTTTGTTCGATTATTTTAATTTTTGTAATGTGTAATTTTGTAAAGTGTGGAATGTTGCAAATTGTAAAACGGACTGCAAATTTCTCTGTGCTTATGTTTATTGCAAAAAGTTGTTCCGTTGGCAAGCCGAACGAAATTGGCAAAAAATGTAGGCCTTGTTGAAACGCACAAGTGTGAGGTGTGTGAAAAGAGAATCGACCGTCTCGGATCTATGATTGCCTGATAAAACTGCGACGATCCGCAGATGACTCGCGCAGTTCAGAATGCGCGGACATGAATTTCTTGCTTTGTGGCGCTGTTATCGAAAGTGGACTTTGAAGCGAAGTCTATTTCGTGGCACGAGAAAGAAGTGCGTCTCTAAAGCATCGAGAGAATTCGTCCCACGCTTAGATCGATAAAGAACGGAAAAAAGAGTACAATTAAATGTCGAACCAAACACTTTATGAATTGATCGATCATATTTCAGGTACACGATTGAATATTTAATGAAGGGACGTAATAAAAAAAGACGAAATATCTTGTGGCGCAGGAAGCGCAGTAGGTATTATAACATATATAGCATATAACATATACCATACATACATCATGATTCTCTCGTGGATTTTATACGATCATGCAACGCATCGTGAAGTTAAAAGTTTGTTAAGAAATATTGTGCGCTGTTATGAAAGTGAAGAAAAATGGTTACAATATGTTTTGAGTTCAAGTTGGATTGTTATAACTTTGGCATTGTGGAATGAATATAAAACATTTCGGTTTCACTTTTTCATTTCTCGGAATGTTTGTAGTTTCGCAATAATTTAGGTAATTAATCTTCGAAGTATCATTCTAAGAATTTATTAATTGATAAATTGAATCATCAATTACCAAAATCATACAAATATATTTTTAGAATAAATCCGCAATTCTGATTAGTTTCTTAGTATGTAATAATTGTATTTCAAGTTTCCATATGCTTTATATTAATTATTAAAATAATATATTCTTTTTTTTATTTAATATAATAAAAACAATGTTGGCAATAAGAAAAAAAAAAATCAGTTAAACAGTCGATAAGACACAAGTTCATTCTTCACTCGAAGAACCTTGATCCACCTCGTAGTGGGGTGAAGGAGAGAAAATGGCGTCTACCTACAACCGTATAAGGAGCCCGCGCTTGTAACAGGAAAGCATCAACAAACGCCGCATTGTCGATCTTTCGAGCTCTGTTGCATCATGTTCGCTTATGCCGTAGACCACGTGTTTCGGCCAGGCATCGTCCAGCGTGGCTGTGTCGCGTTTCTGAGCCAGTCGTCGTCAACTCCCACCGCACTCCTGAGCTCCTGGTCTCGGGAAGTTGAGTTTAGAATGCACGTGGTCGCCTTTCGTAAAATCTGCGACCCATATTTTCATCGACTTTGAACAGACCCGTGATTATGGTCACGGTACCTCCGCTCGCTCGCTTCCAAAATCGTCGAGCGATGGCCACTTCAAATTATGCAGATGTATCATTCGTAGGCGCGCGCGCCATCGCGCACATTCTGCGGTTAATGCAAACGCTTTTGCCGTAGTCGTGATTTTCTTTTAAAATTACTTTGGAATTTTCTCAAAAATTTACTCCTCCATGCACGACGAGGAAGAGATGTTATGTTATGTCGCTGGTTTTATAGCGCGAGGGATTACGATGGAGGAATTTTTTTCTTTTCTTTTCTTTTTTTTTTCTTGAGGATCCGTTAAACGTGCAGATTTTATGTAATGGCTCAAAGAACAATTTTAATGATTATTAATAATTTATTGTTAATGTTTAGGAATAGGTCCAAGTGAGCGAAATTTGGCGACTCTTACTCTGAAAGTAAGATTACTCTGAAAGTAATCTTTTTTTTTTTCAAATGTAACTTGTTTGTTAATGTATAATATGTTCAACTGAACTATATAAATTTGATATATTTTTTGGTGGTATTTTTTGTAAAATAGAAAACTTAGAAGCCATTGTGAAATCTTACATACATACATACATAAAAGTTAATTCATATTTACTTCAGATTCTTCGTACAAATACCAGAATTAACATAAAATATTCAAATGCAAATAAAATTACAAGTTAACAATTTCCTATAAAATACTTCTCCGTCAAATACCAATAAAATTCAATTCAAATCTCATTCAATCAATAATCATTAATAAAAGAAAAAGAATAAAACAACTCCAAAAATGACTCTTATCACAATGCTAACCCAATGAAAAAAAAAAGAGACCAAACGACAATTGCTCTTAATTTCCTATTTCCTCGCACATCGAATCTTCAGAAGAGAATCCTCCAATGAGGTAACCGAGTCTCGTTTAGCGTCCATTTCGTTCGGTTTCGTATCCAAAGTGCCAAGCGACCATAATCGCGCGGAGGAACCATCGTCGTACTTTCTTTCCGCATAGCCCGATCGTAACAAACGCTTATTAATAAAATCCCCCGTCTGTACATAAAATATCTCTCCATACAGAGACAGAGCGGTGGGCGTAGTTGTGACGTAAACTTTTTGTTTATTCTTACGGCGACATGGGCGCCTGGTGAAAAATCCGTAGGTTACGGAGTTCCCTCTGCGACATCGCGCGTCGCGCGAATCTACGCGAGACGGCCTAAGACGTCGTCGGCGAAAAAAAAAAAAATAATAAATAAAAATAAAAATAAAAAGGAAACAGAAAAGAAAAAGTGCCATGACCGCGGCGAGGAGGTCGCCGTGTCCAAAACGAGACCGGGAGCCCAGGGTCCTGAGTGTCCTCGCGGGTCTGGCAATTATTGGGCGTGTGTGCAGACTGTGTCATTCACGCTCGCCAAGACTCCTCACCTGCCCATCAAAAGATGTTAAGTCATCCACATTGGCTAACCCGGGAACCGGCGAACAGGAGAGCTCGCAACTGGCACCGAAGTGCCGCGGTTTCGTCGACCGCCGTCGCCGGCTGTTCGCCTGTTCCTTCTTTGGCGAAATGTGGTCGCTGGCGCTCGCCTTTCGCCACATTTCGAACCCCGCTCAATTGTCGCGACTCGTGATACAAAATTTTTGCGCCTACGTTTGCGACTATCCGTTTCATTTGCCGAACGGATAGTACGCGTATCGATTGAAAAACAATTCATTAGGGGATCATGAAGGAGGGACTGGTGTAACCGAAGAAGTGCTGATGTAAAAAGCCTGACAGTACTTATTCGTCGCGTTACTAATGTTAAATCTTAAACGCGAAGACAGAATGTTGAATAAAGTCTGTTTATTGTTCGCAAATTAATGATAAATAATATCTGCTTTATTGAAATAATCTTGACGCGGCGTTATTTGGAAAAGTTTTCTTTGAAAGATCAACGTTAATGTTTAAACCAAATTCAAAGACGCTTTAATTGTAAAGATTTGTTCAAACTGTTTCTTAACAAGCGAATTAAAGAAGAAGTAATCTCACGGGGAGAAATGCCAAGGTACACAATTGCGCAAAAGAATGCTAATGAATAGGGAAACTGAAACAAGGAAATAAATAGAAGCACAATGAATGTGATTATTTTCTACTTACTTGCTTATGATACTTAAAATGAGTCTGTTAAAAAAGTCATTGAATTGATAATCAATATTTGTAAAAAGAAAAAACGTTAACAAAATTAACGTTAACAATGGCTAAAAGTAAGATGGCACTTAAACTACTTATTCTTTGTGAATTTAAATGCAATTATTATTTCAAATCAAATAAATAAAAAGAAAGAAAGAAAGAAATAATGACGTTTAATGGAACGTTGGATAAGAAAGAAGGCTTATTTCCATCGAATATCAAGGAATTCCTTTTTCAGATACGGAATAAATTACTTTTGCATTAAACAATGTTTCCGGCTGATGTATTGTAAATTGCCACAAAAACTCTCATTTTTAAATTATTGCATTTTTTTTCTATACAATTGTTTCAACGAAGGTTTTATTACTTACGGGTCGTTTATCGGAATATCAAGCGTTTCCAAGTTATTGGGCAATTTTGAAATAACTTTTACATCGATGTAAATTCTGAAGCACAAACACGGATATTGATTAAACAATAAAGTAACTGCGTAAAGTGTGAAAGAAATGAAAAATAAAAATATTCTCCAACATAAAGACATTATAATGGATTTGTGAAGATAAATTTTTCTATATAAACGTAAATCCCGAAGAAGCAAAAGTCCTTAAAATCGCCTGAATTCGCAACATAATGCCTGAGATATGAATATCTAACGAAGTATTTAGCATTGACAATGATATTAAATTACTGACGTCTCTTTGCTAACCGAATTATTAACGGTCTTTAACATCGGAGAGGCCAAGTTGATGAGATGCGCCGCGCCGTAATGATAAATTTCAAAAACCGCCGAACTAATTGAGTCGTTCGAAGTTATGTATGCGACACGCACAGGAGCTGTTGAAATATTGTCCGCGCGGAATGATTAATTCTGTTTATTTATGTCGCACGAGTCCCCGATCGAAAACTTTGCCGCGGTTCAACGAGCCTTATAAATCAGCATTTACATTTTTCAGGGGACCCAAAGGCACGTTGGCTCATTTTGTTGGCCCCATTTTTGTGACCGTCGATAATTGTGACAATGCAACGAATTATCGATAACCATTTCAAAAGCATTACTTAAAGCGCCTTAAAGATCGTTTTTCATGCGACACTTGGTAACGCGCCGGTTAGATTCTTATTCACGCAAGCTTGTTACAGGATCTTAAACTTTCTTAATGTAAAATCATATTTTCGAATACGATTAGCTCGATGAAAAACGCAAATGTTTTTGCATTGATAATACCTGGTCTTTTGTCAAAGTCACTTGTAAATATCTAAACCGCTTTAAATTATTCATTTTACAAAAAAAAAATAATAATAATAATAATATCTAGATTCAATCTATTTTACCTCGTAAATATAAAAGTTCAATGAAGTCGCAAACAATTCGCATTTAACTTTACCCGTTGCAACAATTTTCATTGAAACGTCATTCGGACGCTTTTTCCAAAATGATTCTTCCCCTTGAAAGGTTTGAGAGGATATTTTTCTACGCGAAGTTATCCATGAAATTCACTTGATCTAACGCGATATTTCCAAAGCCGTCCAATAGAAAATCAGCCAACACGTGTGATACAGTGAATCCGTAGGCTTCTCATTTTTGTGACTTTAGTCGTAGCTTCATATTTCTTACGATTGTTCGTCGTAGTACCGTTTCTTGCGAGCATATACACGGCGATCGGTGCTCGTGATACCTGAGTAAGTATCGTCGATGCATCGACTGCGTCGATATGCCTCGCAGATCCCAATAACGAACGCCGGGATCTCGTTTCGCGTTGTATAGCACGATATTATCTTTGGATTCCCGTTGGACGCGATAAACAACCTAACGACGTCACGGGTCTCTGGGCCTCTTCGCCTCCTTCCGAGGAAGTATCTCTTACACCGGGAGCTCGGTGTCTCGTAAAGATCCATCTTTATGGTTAGCCCCCTCATTTTCAGTGCAACTTTTATAATTTCCTTTTCGAAAAATCCAACAGCCGACACACACCGAGACCAGTAGGACTCATCTGTGCCACTTATTTTGCGTTATTCTCTCTCACGTCGTTTCCTTTATTTATGTCCTAAACTTCCATTATGTTGGTTCAATGTCTTTTTTGCATTTTACTTTTTAGGATGACAGTTATGTCCGTTGAGAAGTTGCTAACAAATGTGATGGTGACATTCTAATTTTTGCTTCGTGAATAAATATTGCTAATTCTTTTTTTTTTTAAGCCGATGACCATTGTCATTCAGAAACATTTTTAATCAGTTTCAAAAGGTTTCAGAATATACGTTATCCTTAATTGCAACGAAACGAAAAGAAGATTTCTCAACAGAAAATTATAAAACATACGACGTTTGAAATTGTACAATATAAATATGACTATTTATTAAATGGCGTACATTGAAACGGTGAAATGCAGTTCTTTCAGACTATGACATATACCATCCTGCAATACTTCTTTGATGTTCGAACCACTCGAGAACTAAACCTTAACCACCATTGAAAGACTCTTTTATTGAAGTAATATAAACTGGTGTACGTTAAAATTGCTCAATTTTTGACGTTGAAGCACCTCGGTAAGAAAAAAGGCAAATGCGCTTGCATATCATCTCGATAAACGAGAGGGAGATTTTTAATTGGCTCTGAGAGGGACAAGGGATACGGTCGAACGTCGCTACGCCGTCGGCGAAGAAACGAATGGACGATTCGACTGTTTGGGCTTCGATATTTCATATTTACGACGACGTCGAGCACATAACGTCCCTCATAGAGAATATTCGGCCTTAATAACTTCGCGTTGCTCTCTTCTCCGGCTCCGTGCCCTCTCACTCGTTCTTTCTCATGCTAATGGGCACAGCCAATTCTTCTCCTTATCTTTTTCTTCGTCTTTTCTCATCTCGAATCGTGGGATTATATTCGTGGATTAACATATTGACGCGGTCTCCGTTGCCCCAAGATGGTGCGTCGAGAAAGAAATAAGAGCCGAGTTACTAAATCACTCCGTGAACTCCCCATAACCATTCAGCGGAGGAATTAATACCCGCGAAGGTCTACCACCAAATATACTTGTCGAGCCGAGTACCATATCGTCTCGGTATATCAGTCTCGTTAATTCCAAGGTCGTATCATTACACGAGCGATGCAAAAATCACGGCATTGGCACACGATGAAATTATTTGAAGCCACGAACAAGTTGTTGCGCGCTCACAATTATCCCATAATCTTAGGATCTAATCTTAGGAGCCGGAGGGAATAATGTCAATGTACATTGGCTTTTCATTGCTTTTCAGTTGCTTAATTGGTTCAAATTGGTCCTTTTCTTTGCATAATTAATTCCGCTACATTGGATGCAAAATTTTATCAGAGTTTCGTAGTTCTTTGTCGAAAGTACAATGAACGAAAAAGGATTGAAAAGACGTACTGGTGATTGTAAGTTGCGAGGTCAGAAAGGGCGTTCTGGGCTTGTGATAAATGACGCGACGTAGGCCCTAGACCCGAAGACCCACCGACCCAGTGTCGGTTGTAAGATACGAATAGAGAGAAAACCTTGTCTTGTCTGGTGGCGCATATTAATGGACAAACGTAATCGCGGCATCGCAGCGGGTTCCTCCCGCAGCTGGTATATCTTATGGCTGGTGCTTGGTCTTCATCCTGATCGCAGTTGTTTCAGCCGACGCGTAGAAGTAACGTTCCTCGTCACGACGCGAGCCCTACATCGTTTCAACTGAGCAACAATATCAAGTCACTCGCAGAAACCGTGTTTTGTGTCGACGATTTTGTAATGCCTTCACTCAGTGCAACATTTACTTGGAATAAAGTGCATCTTCATCAACCGATCAAATTATATCCCTTTATTTCCAACGTATTTCATTAAGACACGATTTTGTTTATGTATTATTTATTTAGATAATCATTTGAAAATTATGTGATTTTTGCTCAAAAAACAAAAAAAAAAAAAAAAGAAAAAAAAAGAACAGACAAACTATCAAAGCTTTTATATATTATGATGAATGCTTTTTTTTCTCATTGTACTTTTTGATGCGGAAATTATCAATTGTTATAAATTAATTACACGAGTAAGAATTGTTCATGCGTTATATCACTAATTTATGTAATTCATGCAGAATTATGTGCTAAAAAGATGAATTAATAATCCAGAGCATCGATCGTTGAATTATTCAGCATCGTAATAAAATAACTAAGACTGATATATCAAGGGAATTTATATGCAACTTGTTAAATCGCCTTAAGGTTCGAAACTTTCTAAAAATATCATTTAAAATAGTTAACGTTTGTGCGCAATATCTATTATCATAGCTGAAATGAAAATATCCATTACATCAGCTCTCGATAAGAAATTGTTTAAAGTCTGTATAAAAATCGTCAACAGAATGAGTATTAAACTTGAAAGCCAATAAAATGGAGAATAATATTAGAGTAACTGTTGTCGTGCTTTAATATGTCTTACAGTATTTTATGTAACTGAATCTAAGAACTACTTTGATCACATAAAGTATAAATTCAAATACATCGATAAATGTCACAACAGTTAATTAATGTCAATAAATAATATACGAGGACAGTTGAATATTAGAGGTAAATTGCAAGATATAATTTTGTCGTGTAATTAATCTGCTAAAAAATCGTTGGCTTAAAATATAGCTAGTTATATTACATAATTAACGTAAATTTAAATACTTAATGGATAATGACTTTCACATTATATGATCATAGATCTCTCTTCATGTAAAAGAATTAATTAGACTTTATTTGACAGAATTTTTGCACAAAAATATAGTAATAATCATTGTCGCTGATAAACTTGTCACGTAACTAAGTCAACAAGTATTTAATTATCAAACTGCACTATCTAATATTTTCAACAGAAACTCTGATAATCAAAACCATGTTAAACTGCATTCTGCATCTAACATCAAACATGCAACTTAAACACACCAAAAAAATATATATCACGCGAATCTTACCACAAGCTTCCAATCCGAGATACAACAAAATGATAAATAGCCCAACCTAAACACACCAACATTAAATCAACACATTTCGCAGTGAATACCCCAATAGCTGGCCTAGTAGTTCATTCTCGAAGTTTAACAGCTTCCTTTATCTAGATTAAAATCACTCCTATCTGCTAAGTAGGGATACCTGTGCACGAACAATAGCAACAACACCTGCCTCCCCAAAAAAAGTCTACAATGAAATTCACCAGTAGTCAGATACCTCAAAAACCACGTTCTCCGTTAAACGTGTAATTTCATGCAATAGAAGAATATGAAATAAAAACGTTTCACTTGGATCGAGTAAACGCCTCTTCCTCAAAGAATTCATTTTTAAAAGAACCCTCTCGATATTCCATCGCCCCTAAACTCATTCCCTAAAGTTGACGAGTCTTTCCCTCGTTCTCCAAAACCGCTGAGAACGCAAAATTTCGTCGTCTCCTTAAACACGTTGTCCGGAAGGTGAGGCAAGGCATATTCCACCAGATATTTGTGACGTGCGGCAGTACATAACGCCGACGTATACGACGCTGAATGCCGTTTGATTACATGGCTACTATCAGTCGCCGCGAAAGCGAAGGAAGGCGGCGTTGAAGCCGCCTCTTGGGTCCGCCCCTGGTTCCCCATTTTCTGGCCTCTCTTTCTGCCTGTGTCCATCTTCGTCTTTCCGTCTCTTGCACCGTATCCTGCGAGCGGCCTGCTGAAATTGACAAGGAACGCCGGCTACCACCACATAGGGGCCCGTCGCACCTGAAAAACCAATGAAATGGTGCACGCATGTATGCATGAAAATACGCTTACCCTCGGGGGCCTTCTAATGGGCCCAGCTAATGACTATTGGCCGTCGGACCTGGGCGGGACCATAAACTCTTCGCTCGCAAGGGCAACCAAGAGAAGACGTTCGTATGAAATATACTTTTGCACAATTACATTATCATAGTCGTCGCTCCGAATGTTTGTTTTCTGCTCTTCTTATCCCTTTTGCATATGTATTACTTATTGAAATCAACGGTCTTCCCTGCAATCCTAATCTTGATTTATCTTTTATTATTCCGCCGAGAAAATTATCCATTGGACTATTTATTATTTTCGCGACCCTTTATTTTTACTGGGCTATTAAATAGGATGGGGATGGAAATAGACTGGAAAAAAAAAGGAAGGATAAAAAGCGTTTGTTGCAATGCGCGGAATGATTGGAAACTGGTGCACAGAACGTGGCTTGGAATGTTACGAGGATTTATTTTTGTTTTAATAGAAACAGATACAAGTGTTACAAGTGTGAATTATGATGGTCATACATAATGAAGTTCGACACTCGGAATGAAGCTAGCAATTTATTGTTTCCTACAATGATTATGTGTGAAATAAAAATGGATCGCTGTATTCAAATTAATGTTTTGCACTGTTAATAAATAAACCTGTGTTTGGAGCAAAGTACAACTGAATTTATGGCAACGAAGACAGGAATAAAAGTCTTTTTATTATATATTATATTTTAATTGCAATTAGACGATCTATAAACTTTTGCAGTCGCAACCCGTGCAATTTTATATTTCACTTCGTTCAAAACAATTGTTTCCTATTTTTGGTCTATCCTTTAAAAGAAAAAAAAAAAAAAAAGAAACAATTTTTCCCTTTAAACTTGTAATCATACTTGCAAATGTTTGGCGTTGCTTTCCAGTTGAGCGAGGAAAGGTTTTAAAATCTATAATAATTTACATTTTCCAGGTCGACTCATTTTCGATCAAGTTGCAGTCGTGGTTCTTGTAAAAAAATAGATGGCCTCGACGAACAGAAGCGAGAGCTTCTTTCGTTGCTGTTGCTTTCGGTGCGATCGAGCGAGCGTCAGGGATTTTACGAGCGGAATTTACATAGAATGGTGCGAGAGCAACGTAGAACGGCATTTAGGGAAAACGCAGGGCAGAAAAGAAGGGAACGTGTAACGTGGCATAGCGGGCCTCGTAATGCGAGGCAGACGCGAAGTAGACGTTGAAAACATCCATCACGTGGCCAGGCCTTATCTTTTGCAGTAGATCTTCGACTTCATAATTACACTCTCACTCGCTAAGGGCTACACCCTCGCTTTGTCTCTTATCTTCTTCTTTTTCTCTTTTTTTTTTTTTTTTTTTTTTTTTTTTTTTTTTTTTTT
>JABFQA010002324.1:0-11490 GCA_022817065.1 Probaryconus sp. ZL-2020 | reverse complement strand
GCTGAAAAAAGCAATTTTCATGCAAAAGTAAACATACAAAGTCCGCGTAACAAAATTTTGCAAGAACTCTATTTTTTTCAATGTACTAAAGTTGAAACGAAAAAAATTGTTCTTTCATTACATTTAGCGGAGGGAAACACTTTTGACAAAAATGTAAATATAACTCTCCTAAGGGTTTTCATGTATCGGTTTAAAAAGTTTACATCGTATATAAAAGAATCCTTTGTTACACCAAATACAGCATTTTGCGATATTAAAAAATAGTTTCCATAGAAAACCAAGATGCGTTTTTGGCTCACAAAATGTTGAAGTTTTCAAAATTTCCCAATGGTTTACTTTTGGATCAATCGTCAAAAGCAAAGTTACGCTTTATTTTTCGGGATGTCTGACTAAAGGCACAGAAAACTACTGACTTTATTATGACGGTGAAACTGGCAGAAAATTTGCCAGCAAAAGATTCACGTGCATTTTAAAATGGGAGCAACTGAAAATTTCGATAAAACAAATCATGAAGCTGAAACTAGCAGCAAATAGCCAGCAGCAAATTCAAAAAAACTATGTAAAAAACATTGGGCAAATAAAGATAATCATTGGGCAAATGAAATAAAATGTCACTAGTATTTGCCCAATCGTTATTTTCATTTGCCCAATATTATTATTTGTACAAAAAATAGTTTTTTGTATTTCCTGCTGAGCTATTTACTGCTAGTTTCAGCTTCATAAACAAATCTTGTTGGTACATTTTGGTGTTTGCTTCATTAAAATTTTCGTTTGCTCCCCTTATAAATTAATTTCAATAGATGTTATTTTCTCTAACTTCTCATAAATGTATTGATAAATCACATCACATATAATATTTAACAGATGAAAAAACATTGTGTTATATTTAATATAAAATAAAGTGAAATGAACTGTGAAAATTATATATCATTCTCAGAAATATCTAAAACAATAAACGTGTATTTCTGCTCGAGTAAAAATTTTTTTCTTTTTAACTTTAAAAATTTCAGTAATATTTTCAGATTGACCTAGCTGCTACGTGCTCGACACATAAGCTATAATTTAATTCTTTCAAGGAATGATTTTTTATACTAAATGTAACATTCTTGAAAACACGTAATGCGATAACGGTGTACTGCGAACTTGTGCGCCTTGTACTTTTCTGATGCAGTTTCTTTTTGCGAATTCTGAAAATAATTTCACGTAAGTGATTCGAAAAAATAAAACAAAAATCAGGTATAAAAATAATTAAGTTATTTTCTTATCGCGGTTGTAAATAAGAGGTCAATAAAATTGATAAAGATTGAAATTGATTTGAAATTATTTATACATTTTATTATTATTATTATTATGTATTTTTATTTTTTTGATGTGCATAAAAATGCATTCCCTTTTTACAAAGCCAGTAATTTTTCTGGTTTATTTTTTTACGCATCCTTAACCACTTGGTTGAAATTGTAATTGCTAATTTGCGTCCGTTTTATAAGCGAGTTGTGGAGGAGCAAAAGTTGCAAGCCTAGCTGATCGTACAAGTCACTATAATTGAGAGAAGCGCGTTTGGTTTCAGCAAGTGATTTACAGTGGTTAGAAATTCACCGAACGGCCTTGGCGTGGTATTGACGAGGCGTTTTCCAGTAGTTAAGTTCGCCTTTAGACTTGCATAATGTAACATAAAATCAACGTTTAATCATATTCTTATTCATAGATTGGTAATATCTATGATTTATTCATATAATTATAATAGAAACTTTAACGTATGAATCATTCTCTCGGCTGCAACGAATACGGGATTTTGTGTGCACGCTGCACAATTTTGAGTGAAATAGTTGAAAACTGCGCGGAACAATTCAAATTTGAAAATTAATCAATGTAATTACGTCGAAAATCAATTAGCTTAGCTTTGAAATATTTAATATCATGGCACATGACGTACTTTGACGGAAGAAATATTGTGTTGCTCATTATTACAGATTTCATGTTGGATAAAATTACATAATATTTAGAGGCATCAGAAATTTAATTATCCGAAAAAATTAAATCAAAATTTTCATTAAGGAATTTAATGAGGTGTCAGTTCATTTAATCGAAATACCTTTTTAACAAGCCCCGTATTTATGAACGTCAAGTTAGCAGACTGAGGCCCAACAGACTAAATTAAAAATGGCATTTGTAACAAATTTAAAGGGTAAGCAAACGAAAAAATCTATAAGCAAATAACTCTTTTATTTGCTTACTATAAATCATCGTTTCCTTATTGTTTAAATCAATTTTATAACCTTTTTTTTTACTCCAGTCTGCTGGACTCAGTCTGCTAACTTGACGTTCATCCGTATTTATTTAACGGGCTCAGTTAATAAAGACCACCTTTTGTACAAAAATACAAATATGATTCTGTGTGCTAACATGCCCTGTTCATGAAAATGAATACAATTTTGATTTTTTAAAATATTTCTGTCATGTACATTCAGTACAAAGCATTTCAGTTGTTCAGACGTTTTACAAAAATAGACATTTATTGCAGAAAGTGATTCTTCCCAGTGTATTATTAGTTTTCATACAGTGGCATTTATTTTGGGGAACTCTAAATTCTAAATAAAAAATTGCAAATTCTTCAACAACACCGAAACGCTATTGTGCAATGTGTCTGAAGATCTCATCGATAATTTCAAAAATGGATACAATCGTTTTTAAAAATTTGCAAAATCTAACTTCACTAAAGATTCTGCAAATTCTTCCTTTAAGTTGTTTTTTTGTGAATTGTTAGTAATGTTCGTCTTTGCAATTTCTTTAGTGAAGTTTTTCTTTTGGCAAATTTTTCGATGAATTAATCGATGAGAACTTTAGATACATTTTGTGCATTAATAATTACACAAGAGGAATAATGATAGGCGGAATATATCAGCAGTTGCGGATCAAGTGCAATAAATACGTGTTGACTTCGATAGGAGCCACGAGATCCTAATTAATTATAAACAAATGGGAAAGAAATAAATCAATTTGAATTGAATATAATTAGTTCGCAACAGTGGCTCGAAAGAGCATTGAAATAGAGCATCAAGGGCATTTTCGGTCAGCAGCATTGCATGGGGAAGAAACAATGGAGAATCTTGCGAGCTCGTGAGATTGTTTGGTAGTAGAATTCTGCACCTCTAATCTCGCCTATATTTCCTCTTAGTCAGTAATACTGCGGGCAAGAATCAAGTACGTGAATACGATTTCGAGCCGAGCATTTGAATACATTCTCATCAATTTGTAATGGCAATCAATTTGTTTTCTATTGGCAAAACGATCCAACACAGAGCGCGGAGTAATTGAACAATGAAAACCGCATATTTGTTGACAGTGCGATAGTTTGTTGACAGTCCCATTAATCTTACTACCAATTTGAAACTTTAAACAAACTTCTGACTTGGACAGATTTAACTGGATTCCATGAAATATAAGCTTTTCAAAGATATGAAATTAAATATGAGACGAATATATATATATATATATATTTCAGTAAATTAATGAGGGAATCGTTCATTTGCTCGCTTATTTATCCTAATTATTCGGGGTTAAAGACGAGTACGTTGCATTGCCATTAGACGAACATGAAAGGAGGCAAATAAGTTCACGGTTTATATATAAGGCGTATACGTGTACGTATATATATGCGCGCATCGTCTGTTTAATGTCATTGTTATGTATCACTCGTAACGTTGTCACTTTATTGTTATATTACAATTATATTGCCCTGAATAGGAAGATGTAAGACAATAGTTACGTGCATCATATCTTTATGTACGGATTAGTTTTCCTAAGATAACAACAACGCGTTGAACTTTATTACTGCGATTGTTAGGGCAGATATTTTATCTCGCAAAGAATTATATTTGCATTTCGCGAAACTTGAAGAGTTCAGTCATGAAAAGACCTTTCGCATACAAAAAGCACACAAATATAGTTGAATTAATTAATATTTATGTAACAGTAACTTGTACGTTTGTAAAATATAATTAAGGAAAAATTGCGAAATTCGTTTAATTGGGAAAAACATTTTCTTTTGTGTTATTTAATAACTTATATGTTTAGTATTTAATTAATGAATAAAATGGAATTTTTCTACTTTAATGAATTGTGTGTGTATTTTATTATTAATGTTTTTTAAATTAAATTCGTGTATACTAAAATAAATTTATCCCATACCAATGAAACAAAAGGGTAGCGAGTTCAATAATGGTCATGCAATTTCGGTATGGTTCTGAACGTGACTTAGACATCGTAATTGCGGATTCGATTAATTAATATTGATTTTTAACTTATTGAATATTGAATGAATACATCGTTGCCTTAGAATAGTAATGTTGCGTTTAACGTTAATAATTCATAATTGAATAAAGAGTGAAAAATGTCCTTTACAATAATTTTCCTAAATAAACAAAGTGATTTTTATTTGCTTCATCAACCTGAAAGCAATACCAAGATCAACTTTAATTTTCCAAATGGAATCTCTCGGTTTTATTGCAAAATCCTGTAGTTAACGTCGAATCAAACAAATTTTATTTGAAACTCTCCACGATGGTATCTAATTCTCAAGATATTCCAATATTTTTCGTGTAGCACTACGAGGTATTTTTGTGAAAAATTCATGCGCAAAGTTACTCCTCTTAATTCTTAGATTTTTATTACACGTAATGAATGGAATTGAATTTAAAAAGATATACAAGATAAATCTAATAATTTCGAACGTGGTATTAAAAATTAAAAAAAAAAATATTTTTACCCTTTGAAACGCATTTTAAGTGAATTTAATATGTTCCTTTTTGCAGTTATCAACGGCAGTGAATATTTTTTCAAGGAAAATTGTTATATATTAAGAATAGAGTGAAAAAGTTATCGCACATTTCCAACGTTGAAAATTATTTTTACAGAAAAATGGAATGTTTACACTGTCCCGACTATTTGTACAGCTTGGAACAATTTTTTTTTAAAAACCATAAAATTCAATAAAGATCTTTTCCAAGTAACATTCAAAGGGGCATACATTTTTTTTTTAAATATCTTTTTCATAAAGTTCAACTTCTACTTCAATTTATTAGACTTATTAAATTCTTACAGTTTACATCTCTTCCCAGGCACTCTACTTTTCGACATTCGAAGAAAGTAAAAAAAAAAAAAAAAAAAAAATGTCATCATGAGAGACACGTGAAATCCTTTCCATAAAACCGATGAACGCCCTTCGCAGTATCTTCCTATGCCATTAATTCCAACACACTTCCAACAGATTATTGGCGATTTCCACTCCAACAAAAGTAGTTTAGGACTATTTACTTTCACCTGAAGCGCCGAAATCCCGGGAATCCTGACTAAATCGCGTCTACCATTTTCCCAATTATCCAAATGCATCTAAACCTTCAACGTCGTCCTCGCGCCGGTGACGTCATATTTCGTTCAAACAAAGCTAATGCAGCCATTGAAATAATAACAACCGTGTCGCGTCAAAAACACTCTAAGCTGGAAATTCCAAAGTTGAAGCCTCCCAACGCGCGAAAGGATAAGCGCCCTGACGTCGTCTATTTATTTAGTCCTTTTATAAGGCGCGTCGGAAAACGAATAAGAGTAACGGGCAGCGTGAAGTTGGTACTTAAAGTACTTAAAACCAAACAAGCTGACACTTCTCGTCCTCGCCTTTTGTGATAGCCATCGTTGAAAACTCGAATTCGCCATTAACTATCGCGTGAGCTGTCTGCTTTTGTGAGCACAGTGAGACGTCGTAAACGATTTTAGGGTGCTCATATATCTGTCTCTGTCCTTCCACCCTTCCCTCTTCATCCTCCCCCCCCCCGTTCGCCCTTTTAGACGCGGGGCGTGATTGCCGAAGTTTATCGCGAACTCGGTTTTCTCATTCGCGCAGGTCCTATCTGGCTCTCGCAATCCGTTAATTGGGTAGAAGAGAGAACTGCCGTGAAATTTCCGACCGAGGCAAAGACGGATTGTCTCAGAAGTAACGCATTAGGTCGAACTTCGGCTAATTCTTGGTTCGTAAATAACGACGCTGTTGCGGCCGAGAGCGTCTTGCTCTCGCTCGGCGATTGTGTTTCTGGTGCATTATTTCTTGCCGGCGAAGATTAGGGCTTTTGGCATACAGCATTAGCTGCTTTTGGCTCAAAAACACGCGGTGCCCATTTTTGTTTTGCGCGTTGTTGGGTAGTCTCCGATTTGCCGGGGAATGTATTTTGCGCACCAAATGAAACGAATGTAGTGCAGCTAAGGGGATGGATTCTGTCGGACGGTAGGGTTTGGGGAGAAAAAATTTTGCCATTAGTCTTAATTAATGTTGGAGACATAATTGGAGCCACTGAAGGTTGATGCTCGCGTTTGTTACAAGCAGTTCAAACAAGTGCTGTACTTTTTGAGGGAATGGAATTGATTCATGGCGTTTGTATGTTGATACGTTGGATGCAAAAAGAGGAGGAATAAATGTAAACAGGAACGAGTAAAGTGGATGGTAGGATGGAAAGTCTGAAAAGGGGCGGTGTCGTTGTAAAATTTGTCTTTCGGATTTTATTCTTACTGTGATGGCCTTTACCGGAACGTATGGACGTTGAATTATGTATTGTTAGTGAATAATTATCGCGTTTGTATTTTTTTTGTTGACGACAATTAATTGGAGAGAAAAGGATTTGTCGTTTTGACTATTTTATAGATTTTTTTCTGTTTTTGAAAATTCAAAATTATGTCCTTTTATTAACCAATTTCAGCGTAGCTATTGAATTATGGGAATACGCTGAAGTTTGGTTATTAATCTATTTTTGGTTCCCGGTAGTTTTATCCACGCAAAAGTATAGCTCGGAACCTGCCTGCTCCAGTTCTGCGCTGTATATTTTATTCCCTGCACTATTTTCAAATTAGTGGAGCTTTAATTCTCCAATTTATTTGCGATCGTTTTTTGTAATTAAAAACTTTTGCTCTTATATATTCTTTAGAAAAATAATAATTCTCGATGAAGAACACAGTTTTCTTTTGCGAATGCAGTTGTTGCAAAAAGCATCAATGTATGGCAGTGTAAATTCCATCGGGCTTTAAAAACGATTCGCAGAAGAAATTAACAGGATGATAATGAAACGATTTTTTTATATGCTTCAAAGCATAGCGATGTTTAATAAAGATATTTTAATGAAGAGAATCATTATCCAAAAAACAGAAAAAACCCCAACTAATATTCGCATACAAACATGAGTGCTTAATTGAGCTGTAAATTGAGCTTATGTAAATTGCTATAAAAGTAAGATCTATATACTTTTATTTCAACTAAATAAAAAATTTCTTGAATGTTAAATTTTATAGAAAAACTCGTAAATGTGTTTTATCAATGAAAAAAAAAGCACTTAAGTAATATTCCATTTGAAAAACTTGATGAAATCTCCATTTTAGTTTCCTCTTTCTATTACTGATTTATACACACACAGATGTTGCCTGCCTTGCAAATATATATTGAATATCATAATATTTTTTCAGAGTTAAATTCGCATCTACCTATTTTAAAGAATCAAGACCGGATTTTTTAAATTGAAACCTTGCATAATTGGTGTTATTACATCTGCTTAAAGTGTAAACTATGTTTAATGCCACAAAAAAATTATCTTCTCTCGTGGCAATATATCAAGTACGGTCGAAATTTCAACAGCGCGATAAAAAATTGATTGCCGCGAGCGTTGTTAATTGTCGTTTATGTAATCTATGTCATCTTATAGTACCTATTTTAATAATTAAAAAAAAAGATTGAACAATCGAATAAAAGTTATTACGAAATTTAAATGGAATGAAGTGAAAAAAATTTTCATTATTTGCGTACAGATTTTATGATTACGATACTAAATATGTTTCAATTGCTTCTTGAAACAAGAGATATATTCTTGTTGAATTAGAAAAAATCCCATGCACAGGAAGACAATTCTTTTGGTCATACAATTTTTTCCATTTCTTTGTGAAACCAATTAGTTTTCGGAATTTCCTCTTGAACATAAAATTCATGCAATTTAAAAGTATTATTTTTAAAAGTGAAATAAACCCAAAAATCGTGTGTTTAAAAATATTCGTGCCGTTGTAAAGTAAACGTTGCTTGGCTCTTTATTCGAGAAATTTAGCTCATAAAATGTTGAGAATTGCATTTTATAATAAGTAAAGTTGATATAAATTATAATGGACCAAACGAAATCAGAGAGTTTCAGTAACTCATACGTTGAATTGCCGGATGAACTTTTTGTTCCTCCAGGGCCTTCATAGTTGCAATTTTGGCTCGGTGTCCAGCGCGTATGTGGGCACACATATTTATGTACATATAAATTAATTTAAAACGGTTGTCATTACTTCTATATCTATATATCAAGGTATAAATTATTATTATAATGTCAACGTAATTCTCAAAACACATTTGAAACTTGTTACCTGATGCACTAAGAAGATTTTGTCGACAACTAGGATGGAAGAACAATATACATAAGCCATGAATGGAACTATATAAGCGTTACGTCAACTTTTGTAAAAGTATTTATTTTCTATTGAAATTTTAACATAATGCACGCACTCTGACAGAAGTAAGAAGATTGGGGATCACACTGCTTTTAAATATAACATCGAGAAAGCCACTTACATAAAATCTGTAGTCTGAAATATCATGAATAATTGCCTTACTTCCTTGTCAATTAATAGTTGATGCACTTGAAAATGTTTTAAGTTTTACAATGCAGAAGTGTGCTTTAAAAATAAAGCTCGGCGTTTCGTGTGTGCATTAATTGGGAACGTTATTAACAAACAAAACGGACGGAAATTATGCACACACAGAATACAAAGGGTGCTTAATTTTTAATGCGTTGTAACATTGTAAGCAATTCGTGCATACCAACTTTTTGTAATTCCTGTTACACGTTGAAAAGGAAAAGATTTGAGCAGAAAATTTGTCGAAGTGATAATTGAGATAACGAAAATTGAGTTAACAAAAAAAGATTCAAAAAATAGAGAAAGCAATGAAAAAAAAAAAAAGGGAAACCTTTTTCATTCTTTTTCCATTTTACAGTTAGAACTAATTAATGGAGTTAGTTCAATAAATCGAGTTTTAATTCAGTTTAGATCCAGATTAAAAATAGTCGCGCGAAGTAAAAGGAAAATTCGATTAGAAATAATCATTTTCTTTTTACAACGGACAGCTTGAAATATCTTTTAATTTCTTTCATTGAAACAATTAAGATTCTTTATTCCTTCGTTTACTTTTTTTAAATATCATTCTAATATTTTTTAATATTATTCGTTGCATCAATGTATATAGAACAAAAGTTTTGAAAAAGCTTTTTCGTTTAATTTTAATTACAAATAGAGACAATTTATTTCTGACCATAATGTTAAGTTTACATACATAAATTTGTATTTAGTGGTTACAAAATCGTAACAGCAAGCAGAATTATTTGGAACCAAAACAGATTTAACAGATTAAACAAACAAAATCATCCTCTCAGGCAATATCATCGTTTGGTTCACAAAACTAATAAAATCAACAATTATGTTTACTCGTTATTCTTATTTCAGATTTATCTTCAAGATAAAATAGTAATGATTACTATAAAATTGTTATTTGGAGAAAAAAAAAATTGATCTTAACTGTGATTATATATTTGCCATGTAAAAATTCTGTCGGACATTTTGTCCGAACAATCCGTTCAAAAGTTAATAATAACGTAATTCAAATAGAGAATTCCACTTGCTCAGACTTGATTGAACTTGAAACAGCAATCAATCAGATTAAAGATTACGTACATTCCAAACACGTCAAAACACAGTTCCAGCAAATACATATAACGTTCATTTGACAAATCGGTTTTTCCATATATAGGATTGGCAAACTGTCTCCATCCCTTTTGATACATTAAGCTGATTTATATTTTTCACTGTGCAGTTATAAAATGTATTCGATATGGATTACCAGTTATTTGCGAACACTGTGTACCTAACAATCCTTAATCTATAATATAATATCAAACAGAAGCATCCTGTGCTTACGATATTGTATCTAGGTACATAGGAACGATCCGGCATAGTTAAATGTTTACATAGTTCGTCAGTTGTTTGACGTTTATTAGGTGTCGTTAGGCAGTGAACTGCAGGGCACAAGCAAATGACTAGTATTGTGGTCTAATCCCGGTGGATTGAAGGCATCGTAAAAACGTAAGCGCCTGGGATCTAAGAGCGGAGTGACAGTCCAGAGACCGTGCCAGGACGGCGGCTGACTGGAGTGGCACAAAGAAGTTGAAACCCGGAAATTCGTCGGCAACAGCACTCGAGAAGTAAGCAGACAAGTACGCAGAGCTAGGCGTACCAGGAAGAGCGGGCGACCGCATGCAGTTTCGAGGAACGAGTTTGTCTTTGGTATTACGAAAGGTCGCTTAGCTTCGAGCTATAAATCCTATCCACGCGACCCGTTAATATTGCTCGGCGGAGAACAGTTTACGAAAGCCGCCCATCCTGCCATCTTCTCTGCCCGATCTGTTTGTTTCCCTCGGCTCTTCCACCCTCCGTCACTCTTCGCTGTCCGTCCTTGTCTCCCTTAGTCTTTGTTTCGTCGTGTTTCTATAATTCGCGAAACACGCTTCCACGCCAACGAAGTAAGAGACGTTCTTAACTCTCCCCTTGGCCCTCTCTCACCCTCACCCTCTCTCTCTCTCTCTGTCTCTATCAGACCGGGTTCTGTTGCAAGTTGTCTGTGAGCTTCTACCACGACCCCTGAGACGCTATGATTTGGCTTTACACAAACCTCGTTGCGAACAATCTGCGTTCAGGGAGAAGCCACGCGCCCGTGTCAAATTTATACCTCCGAGATGCACTTCCACGTATAATTTTGAACAAATACTATTTGCATAATCAATACACCCGACGCGCCGGTTGTTAATCCTCGAGACATTATACGCGAGGTGTAATGAAGAAAATAATTGTGTCGGAGTACTGCGCTCCTGATTTAACGGGAAGAAGAATTGCGCCTAGCGAGAGACGCGGCTGTGTGTGTACTCAAGAAATAGAGCGCTGGTTAGGAAAAGTACTTTCAGGAGAAATGGTTGTGATTTGTTGGTTTTGGAACATTTGCTATCCCCGCTTTAGAATGGATACGGACGAAAATTAGTTGCTTCAACTGAAATTGTATTAACAGAAAGAAGAACTCGATTGTGAATTTGTTATCTGTACTGAGAAAAATTTTACACAGTAATAGTTGAGGACAGGGTACTACTAATTTTTTTTAGTTGTATTTACTGAAAATATAAGTTCTTTCAACCATCATCAAAGTGCATTCGACTATCATTGCAGTAAAAACAACTAATTTGTCGGTCGTTATGGTACCCGCGTGGAAAAAAATGGGACGGCATGCAAATGGCAAGTGACTGGCGAAACGGACGGCAACCGTAGGGCAAACAGTCGGCAAGTGAATGGCCAGGCGGTGGCAAATGGTATGGATGTTAATCGCGA
>JABFQA010002323.1:0-11491 GCA_022817065.1 Probaryconus sp. ZL-2020 | reverse complement strand
AGTAGTTAAATTTATGGAATCGTCATTCTTTTTCAAGGCACAAACTGATTCCGATCGAGAACAATTCAAATTGCATTTCATTTTCTATTAAAAATAGTTTTGATAAAATCTAGTACTTTTTTATATCCATTTAAACTCGTTAAAAGCATAAAAACTGTATAATTAACATTATCATTGTAAAGAAGTTAAGTAAATTAAGTCATGGAATTATTGATTAGTTAGTTAATTACATTTCAAATATATATATGAAGTTCATTTAACATTTAGAATAAATGTAAATAGACGTGTATTCAGGAATGTAATTAAAAAAATCAATTTATTATTGAAAGCTCGTTTTCGTTACAAAATTAATGAACGTGAATTACGATTTAAAAAAAATGTTGTTTGTTAATTCTTATGTTTTACATTTTATTATTTTGGCATTTTCGTATTATTATTCAAATTACAATTTCATCCCGTTTCATTTATCGGGAGGCGCGGCTTACCCTCAAGCAAGAGTCTTTGAGCAAGTACCATATTCTGTCATTTGCAATAATGATAATTGTGAGCTTTGAAGTATATTATCAATTTCGAATTATCAGTAATCAAATTTGCTTGTCACGTTATTTTATCGATTTCGATAACGTATTTCCGAATATCCCCAAAATATATTTCTAAAAGTATAGTTGTAACTTGTTCCATTTCTCCAAATTATCCGAAGAAAATGTCTCAAATGGCATTGACCAAACGCCCTTAATATTTTTCCATTTGTCTCGTGTTTCTGGTCTCTCTTCTGACCCGTTGCCGTTCGGTCTGAAAAGTGGAAATTAAAGGCACTTCTGAGCGCGCCTGGAGGAAGGCAGATTCTGGCGTCTCGCGAGAAAAGTTATGTACCACGGAACGTAGGTGCTAGAGATATTATCATGCCGTCGTATTGTCTCCTCTCGCCTGCCTTTTTTTTTTTTTAATTTCATAACCCTCCTTCTCTTTCTTGACTTCTCGGCGAGAAAAGACGAGAGACATTGCAGACGACGCACTCCACTGGATTAGACGAAAAACTTCCTGCAAAACTCCAAGAGACAGTATTGCGAGGCATTTTTGACCTCCAAGTTACAAATAACAGGAACAAAAGTTAGGGTGAAATTATCTCCAGGCTTATTAACATTCTGAAGGATTATGATGTCGTAAATAAAAGCTTGGAAAAGTAACGTCCAGAAGGAAAGGAGAATTAAACGAAACGCTCCTGCAAAGGATTATATCCAAAATACACTTAACACGAGAATTAATTTTTCCATAAATTTCCCATGAACAATTGTTTTTCATTCTTTGTAAAACAATGTCAAAATGTTTGACGACTCGAAACTCCTATTTTCATTTAAGAAAATCTTTTGTGGTTAATTGTACCAGAAAAAAGGGGATTAGAAATTAAAATATTTAAAATATTATGGAAGTAATATAAAATGCAAGCACTTCCATTTTCCGGGGAGGGAAATTGTACTGGCTGGGCCGTAAGACTGTGGATAACCACGTCGAGCTAAACCGGTTTTTGCAGCGAGGACAAACTCTAAAACTTCTGGCGCTTTGCCAGGATTATAAGGAGCAGTGCTGCAAAGTTTAATTTCTCAAATCCTTGCGTTTGCTCGTTCTTGCACATTCTCTCGCTTCGCCCTTTCCGTCCCTTTTTTCGTCCCTTCATTTGTTCCGAATCACTTTTATTATTGCTGTTTTTGACTCAACCTTCGTTTTCCACTTAGAAGTGCTAGCACGAAGAATGAAAGACATATCAGTTTAGAAAAACGAGTGTGCCCATTCTCGGGAAAGTTTCATTAGAATTTCGAGAGACCAAAAGGCGAATATGATTAAACATGCAAAGTAATTTTTTGGTTTCCTACCTTTATTTTAAAAGCAAGACAAAGTTTTCCTTTAAAATTTTTTTTAATATTATTATCAAAGTTTATTTAAATTATATTTATATAATAATGACTTGTTACAGGTCGTTATTGATGATTGTGTTGGCAATAGTTATTCAAAGAAAACAAAAGAATAACGCGCAGAAAAAATTTGTAACAACTTTATGGGACTTAAATTGAATTTTCCTAAATTCTGTTATGCACATAAAAGTGAGTTTTAATGTTATCACTTTCACATCATACTTTGTTAGAGATTGACAAATGTAAGGGATGGAGCGAGCAAAGAGTTGTAAGAGGACTTTACTTAAAATGTATATTTAAGTGAACAAACGCTTATAAATATTATTAAAAAGTGTAAAAGCAACATCCATCGACATGCAATTCAATTAGAAGTTGTATTATCGCCATAAAAGTCAATGTTGGAAAGTGAATTACAAAAAACAGTATTATAAAAAGAATTTATAAAATCTATAAAATTTATAGAATCTATAAAATTATTTTTCAATTTTCATTCTGGATTACACAATCTATTATTATTCGTTTTTTTTTTGTCCGATATGGTATATTGAAGATATCAGCAACATGTCATGTAAATACGATCGATAATGTGATATTTTTTGGAGAATCGTGCAGGAAAGGTTAATGCAAAAATTATGCTATTTTCCCGCCAGCGATAGTATGCCGGTTTTGGTGTCTGAGCGAGTACAATGGTTTGGAACGAGGCCCACATTATCCGGCATTACGACGCAAAAGCAGATCTTCCGGGCAATAAGACGTTCCCCGAATTCTGTCGGAACCTGTGTGAGAGGGCGCTATAACGAATTGCCGCGATTTATCAAGTGGCACTTTCGCGTACAACCGCCGCAGTCTTCTTATGGGCTTCCGAACGACTTCGATTTCGAGCTCTGCTCTCTCCTTGTAACATCCTTCCTGTTTCCTCTCGCAAAACGATTTCGTTCAAAATTAGGAAACCAAAGACTCTTTTCTTTTGCCATCCGAAATATTTTCTCTCGTTTCCTGATAAGCTTGGCATTGGCTGTTTTCGGAAATATTTATTCCCAGTCCGGGCAAATATATCTTGATTATATGGTGATTCTACTGACATTTAGAAATATAAAATTATCTCTCTCTGTCTCTTTTTCTCTACAAAAAATCAAATTATTTAGTATAAAAATAATTCGATTTCTATATATCGATGAGTAAATAATATATATTTGCAATATCAAGATCCTTCTATAAGTTCTGAAATATTATTTCGCCACACTATTAATATCGCAGTCATTAAAATATAGCGAAAGTTATGTGGAGGAAGTTTTGGTAATAGCCGAATGAATTTCAGAATTAAAGGGGAAACCTACGCGCAATTTAAACGCTCTGAAAAGTTACAAAGTGAAACAATTTATTTCTATTAATTCGAAATAGCGTACTGGAATTTTACATTTCACAAAATTGGAATATTTTGTAATTTAGGTATTTCAATTGTATTATACGCACTGTCATTAACTTTATCTTTTCCCCTTTGATCCGCAAGACAATGCGTGACCTTTTTTGCGAAAGCTCGGTTTTAATGAATGGCGGTGTTCATATTGTATTTACCAAAACATTTTGCATTTCTCCCATTTAAATAATTGTCCAATTATTTTATTGCAATATACAGAATTAACTAATTGGTGATGATGTATTAAAATTACTTTTCTTATCATTTTTGCGGACAATAGTAAACAGATTTTTTTTTTTTTTTGTTAATTCATTCGAACAATTATAACTCAAATTAATGGAACGAAATAATATTTCATAATCAGAATGACCAACGCAGGTGGAGAGTTGAAGAGGTAATGAACTGAGGTTGTCTAAAAAGCGTCGTCATTTTTCTGTGCGGGGCTTTGTTTCATCGACTGAAAATAAAAAGTAAATAAATTGAAAAGAAGAACAGTCGGTGGAAAAAGGAGAAGGAAAAACTAACAAAGATGATTAGCTTTCTGCGTCAACTTCAAAGGTGAGGGAACAGGCGGGTTAATATTGGCGCAGGTAACCCGAGGGAAGGTTGCCTGGAATATACCCTTACAAATTGTCTGCCGCGTCAACCTTAGACTCGCTCGCGCGTACCCGGGATTTGTCTCCATTAAAGAGATTGAGGTTTTGTCACACTCCACTTTCTTCCGCCGAAGCAGACTTCAGATTAGAAGACAAATCTTTTCTTCTCACTGGATTTCTACCCCTCGATCATTGCCAGATTTTACTTTATTTTCGGCCCCTGCCAGAGAGAGAGAGCGGAAGAAACAACGAGAGAGAGAGAGAGAGAGACATGCATAAAAACAGTTTTGACAATCATGATTGATATAATCGTTTTGCGGATTAAGGGATAATAAAGAAGTCGTGTACCGTCAAGTTTTTCTGCCGTCTAACGAGACGGTAAGAAGTATTAATGCACTGTCTCGGAAAACACGTTTAATGAATGCGGAGCGACTCAAAAGTCAACGGATTTCTAGGCAAATACATTTTCCCTCCGAGATTGTTTCCTGTTTCTTCTGAACGCCAAGTGTTTTTATATTAATAAGACATTGGATTGTAAACATATTTCAAGAGGTACAATTTATTGAACCGCTACAACCGTAAAAGGATTTTATTTACGATATAATATTTTTCAGAATTTCACGGTCTTTTTTATTAGTTATTATTGATTGAATGATGCCATTATCTATGGCGATACTTTTCCACGCGTGTATCAATTTTCGAACGAATTTGTCCCGTCTTTCGTTCGGTTGAATTTAAATCCTATTGAAAGACAAATAAAGGCAACAATAACAGCGGACAATTTGTATGCCAGGAACGAGATAAAGCGTATCAGAATTGTGAGTTTATCATCCGTGCAATATGCTACCATTCTTGAGGTGTATCACGTCATGTTTCGGTGAATCGCTTTGGATATAACTTTAACTGACCGTAAAGGCATTTAAATCGCGTCGGAGTAAATGCAGTTTCCACGGCAAATGTGGGTCAAAAGAGTGGCATGAATACCGAAACAGCGATATCAAACAAATACATCTGCCGTGGCCGAAGGCTATATTCCTGGATTGTAAGAACACAACCCCACCCATCGGAAGAGCGAAAGATTTCAGGGAAAATGAAGCCCTCGATGCCACGTCTGTGCGGGAATGCAACGTCACTTCGAGCCGATGCCCGTCTCACTTTTCAATCAAAATTACACGCAATCCATTTTTCGAGCCTATTCCACAGTCAGCGAAATATCGACTGTCTCTCAAAAGTCTCGTAACAAAGAACGCTTTTGATAGGCAGTCAATTGCCGAGGCTTCGATTTCAGAAGGAAGTTTTAATGGAATTGACTTCTTCTTCTTCTAGAAATTAATTTCAGACTAAGAATCTAAGTGTTTAACCTAAAATGTTTTTTTTTTTTTTTCTATTCTGCAAAGTAATTGACGAATGGTTAATTTTAAATTCTAACACAATGATGAATCTCTCGGTTAAAGTTGGTTTATGTTTTCGATTGTTTTCATTCACTGTGGCAAAGTATTGATTCTATCAAATGAAGTGTCATTAAGCTGATGAAAAGCAATCAGAATAGAAACTCGAGTATATGTTCTAACCAAGCAGTTTCATTCTCTATGAATGAATGGTATTTGTAATGGCAAGTTTCGCGAATCTGACTCGATGTCTGGAGAATCGGGGAGGTCTCTGAGGGCCCTTCTGAGCTATGTAGCAATGATAGATCACGTGGTGGTAAGTTGACCCCAAGTTTGTCCAGTGCCTCGAAAAGCCCAGAGATCGTCTCAAGCCTGGCTTAGCCAGCTTTCAGTGGGGCTTCGTGGCATGTGGCGCTTTGATGTTAGCCACGAGTGGATCTTGAATAGAAATGACGTCAACTACAAGTTTGAAATTTCGAATATGATGCCGAAGATGCTTCTTTGGTAATAGAGAAACATCGTTCGATAAAAATAAAATCTCTTATCAATTGTATGAAAACAATTCACTGAAAATGGAATTTCACTATTTTTGCTATAATGAAATTCATTACCCAATTACTTCAGTTTTATTTATAAAACATCGAACAAAAAAAATTAATTTATTTTATTGACGTCAGATGTTGGTGATTTTATTATCCGCTGATGAATATTTATCAGAACATTTGCCGAAAAATAGAATTTAATTGGTTCGAGATCGCTGAATGATTTATTTTGGACGAACAACTTGCATTAATCCACAATCCACATTAGTTATGAAAATGAATTCGGTCGGAAGACGGTCCTGGGAGAATTTTAAGTTCATCATGTCATAAAGCGGCAAGTCAATTCATTTAGAATTACGCGCGCCGCGGCAATATCACCACCCATTTCGTATAAATTACGTAATACGTCGTAAATATTTGCAACGGGCAGCGAGCGTATTATATTAATTTAGCCGAGCGCAAAATTATAATTAATAATTGAGATTAACAATGTGACATTAATTGTACATTTTATCGCTGAAAATGAATAACGAGGAAACTTGATTTTCACGGATCTCAAAATAATCTATTATTCAGCGAGCTCTCCGTATTTAACAACGAGAGACTCGCGAAAAAATTTAATCGCAATAATTCCCCGATATTGCGTCAATTACCGTCGGATAATTCATGAAGTCTTTGATAAATAAAATGATCGAGGTAGACGTGTTTCCGGTTTTTATCAAAGCGCCGTTCGTTCAGGAAGATAACGTGGGACGCGCCGCTCACTTTTTTGCAATCTTTGAACCGTGAAATTATGTGACACTGATATTGCCAATACACTACTCGTAGAAAAAAATTGCAAAAAAATCCCTTCAAGCTCCTTTTTATCATCATAAAATGAGTAAATAAAACTACTGGACGTACCTATTATGTTGTAATTATTATTTATCAGATCTATTTCATCGGCGTAATTACGTAATTGCAATATGCTTTTTTTTTGTAGCCTTTCATCATCTTTTACTCGACTTTATCGCTTCATTAATTCATCAGTTTATCAGTTTTTATCCCTACGTTTAAGGCAAAAAATTCATAGTTTGCAAACGCGTGTGAATATTAGTTTAACAAACAATCGCGATAAAATTTTGTGAAATTAGATAAAAAAAGGTATCGATGATTATCAGTGAGGTGTAGTCAAATGGCGAGAGAAACGTGTTCTTTCGGTGCGGTCTGATTGCCTCCGCAGAATCCTGTCCCCTGTTTGCACACGGTGGTTTCACGTACGGCCAGCTGCGCACTCAGCAAATGGCCAATGCATTTGCAGAATGTATCTGTTGGTCGGTTGGCCAGGACCGGCTACTATCTGCCAGCGTAGCGTCGCTCTTCCCTAACTGTTAGCATTAATAAGTGAGTACTTCTATTAGCTCCGCTGTATCGCAAGTGGAGGATAGAAGGGCTTAAACTTTTCGGACTCTGCCGTGTGTGCGCGCGCTATCCGGCCGTACATTATGCGTCAGGATGTAATATTCATAAGACCACACACGTTTAATGAACGAACTAACTGCTTACCGCACAACTTTTCGATATTTACTGCTTTCGGATATAACTGCGTTTTGATATAATGTTTCTATTCGTTAGTGCATTATTTCGAGTTGGATTACGATGAAATACTGCTTCATGACTTATGCAGATTTCCAGGAATTACGTTTTTCTTTACAATGTTTTAATGTCGAGAAAAAAATTAATACATTTCATAAAAAAAAAAATTAGGGAAATATTAACAATTGGATTCACATGTAATTGTATAAATTCCGTTGTCTTCCTTATGGCAGATTTTCGTCTACAAAGATATCTTGTTAGCAGACGCACATACATAGAATTAGTTCAGAATTATTTTGATTGGTTTTAAAGTATTAAGAGAACTTTGAGTCTTATCTTGAAACCGAGGAAATATTAGGAAGCTCGACGAAACGTAAGTCGATTAAGTTCACTGACAAGTGAAGTTTATTACTGGCAAAAGTCACATCCAGTAGTATTGAATATTTTCTGTTTTTACAACAATTTTTTTTTTTTATTATTTACCGTTCGTAAAACCAAATATTATCCAATTCCATTTGGATTTGAGTAAAATTTACATTGTTACGAAAGGGACTGTTAATATCAATGATTGAATGCTTGTCCAGTGTTTATAATTAAAACTTTATCGTAATTATATTGCACAATATTTAAATAAACCGATTCAATTTTTATAATGGTTTATTATTTACTTTTTGTCATTTTATTTTAATGTAAGACATTTCAATTTCCCAAACGAAAACTTTTAAGGGGATTATAAGCAATTGTAAAATTTCATATCTGAAAGATTAAACAAATCAAGCTTTTCACATATCCACTGCTTGTAGTTTTATTTGCTGTATTTATTCAATTTTTATTGTTCCCTCGAAAATGAATTGGAACTTACTGAAAGTTCAATCGGGGAACTAAAAATAAAGTAAACATTTTCAATTCTTTTAGACGAAAAAAAAAAAATAAAATTAGCAAAAGCAAATCATTGCGTGAGCCTTCAATCATTGCGTGAGGATTTTTCAAATCCTCCAGGTGTTAAACCCCTCGAGCAAGCCGAGCTATGCGGTTTTTGCGCATTGCAAAACTAGGTTCTGTAATTAAGGGCGAGCTTCCTATTTAGCCGTGATATCTCATCGTGTACTATTCCCCGTTGCTCAGTCGACAAACCCGAGTACCAGATGGCCGTCGGCTTGTAGTTGCACCGGTGATGGTCGTTAACGCGAACGTGCGCCGCGTAACAGGCGAGTCGCCCTGCTCGGCTCGTTAACCTCTCGTTGCGGCAAAACGTGGCCAAATTACCCCGCCGCTCAAGTTGCACTCTCCCCGTCCAAAGCCCGCGACTCTCGTTCCACATTTATAAAGACTAAATATCAAATGACATTTTATGTCTACAAGCAACGTTCGAGCATTCGATAAAGCCAGGCTTCGAATTTAATCCGAACAGGACGCTGTAAATATGATATAATCTCAACAAAGCAATACCGCCGATGAACCATCGGCCTGATTAAAACATAAACCACGCCGTTTTACGCTTTAATCAAATGGTTTATATATTCTTCGGTAAAACAGATTGAAACTAAATTTAACTCACCTTGTCATACGAATAATGTCCAATGCGTTTTAGTTCTGTAATGGACATTAAACGTTTAATTATACAATTTGTGTATTTTGATTGGAGCTAATTTGACGGTATTGTTTCAATTCAATGAAAGACAATGCGATTTTATAAGGTACATTAAAAATACTTATATTAAACTCGAGATTGGATTCTAAAGTTTCATGCCAGTAATGAAGTTTATATTCAAGTACAAATCTATGTAAAATTATCTGATGCAGTTTACTTGTTGTTGGAACGAAGAACAAATGCGTAACGAGTTTTTGTGAAAAAAAAAAAAAAAATTTAATAATAATTTGAAATCTGATGCAAAGTGATTTTAATTTCAACGAGAAGAAAATAGTTATTTAATTAACTCACGCAATACATGGAAGAATTATTAAAAGACAAAGACTTCTCGAGTTATTAATTCATCACAAAGAGCTTGAATGTCGATGTTCTTTGACCGAAGCAACTTTTTAATTTATGCAGTAAAAATTGAATTAAAGTTTTATTATATTTAATAATGAATAGATATTTACTGAGTTAATTGTTAGTTCTCAAGTGTTTTTTTTTTTATTAAGGTAATTAATCATTTTCGAATTGAAAAATGTCACAACAATATCACTTGAGATACATAATCGATTTATTAAAATCTTTGATTAAAAATTATAATTACATCTTGAAATTATAATATACAAAGTTTTTGACGAGTTTGAGAAAATGCGTTTCTAATATCTTTTCATTTAAAAATATTGAAGAATAATTTTGCAATCAGTGAGACAATTGGTATTCATTATAGTGAAATAAAGCATGAAAACAATCTCTATAAAATGAAGTTTACTGTTATATTAACGTGAGTCTTTTACTTGGCATAAAATGCTCAGAATTCTAGATTGTTCGTAAAACCCCATTGTCCCTCGGAATGCTTTATTTTGATCGAATAGTTTCGTCCTAATGCTAAATATCGAGTTAGTATATTTTGGAATTGAGCTCGCGAGTACATAAACTCTTTTACGACGGATCTTCGAATAGTCGTGAGAGGATCACGATTCGTTTTCGCGAGGGGTAAAAACTCAACTGAATCAACATCATGCTCGGTCAAACAACGGATGAAATCTAGGCAGGATGGGAAATTGCATTTCGAGTTAACTAAGCTCATTTTCGCGACCTACTTGGTGCAAATGCACAGCTCAACTTCGTGAGGGTCCCAAGTGCAATCGCGTCCTTTTCCTTTCATAACCCACTTAGAATGACAAGTAGTCTTTTGGGTCAGATTCACGAAAGAATTTTATCGATCAGTTGGTTATCATGGGAATAAAGTGAGGTGATTCAGATTACAGTTCTCAATCTCAACGTATTTGCTATTTTCTTTTTCTATTTTTTTTTTTTATCCACGAATTACTACTGCGAAAAATTTTAGGATTTTGGTTTCAATGAATTACAATTTTTTTTTTTTTATCTGAAGATAAATTAAAACGATCTAAAGATTGTTCGCTTAGTTTGACGAACGACAAATAATGGCTTAAATAATGAATCAAAACATTGAAACGCGTATGATTAAGTTGCGACAAATGTTTAACATTTACGTAACTATTATGTTCACCTGAAGCTCCAGTGAATTCGAGTAAACTGTATAACGTAATGCGAACTGACATCATCAAATAACCATTCAACATTCCTTACGCCGAACGACTCGTGTTTTGTCCATTATTTGCTGGGTAATGCAAATATCTTTGTATTGAGAGTTGTTTCTACTGCTGTATATTGCAGTATAAGGTACAGTTACAGCCATAGTCCGACACTGAAGTGTCCATTATCAGAGCTTTCAGAGCAAACGTGTTCGTATCTTCGATAAAAGCAGAAGGAAGAATGCCCTCGTTTCGTATACCCCTCTCTCCTCAACACCTGCCACTTTACTGGCTTTTCATTTTCTTCGACTGATCCTGATCCTTTGGAAATAGACCTCGAAATCATTCCCAAGTGATTCTAATGGAATTAAAATGTTAACTATGACATCTAATTTTTAAAGGATTCTATTCACTTATCTCATTCACTTCACATAAGAAACTGATCAAAAGATAAGTGTCCAGAATAATTTTCAGGACATTTCAACGGTCGTTTTTTTTTCGATTAATTTTGTAAATTGAAAATAAAATTATAATAAAATGTTTTTATATTTTCATGCACCATTGACATTTTCTTTTTTAATATTAATTATTTCGCACAGGGATCTCGTTTCTTCTTGTTCTTGTATAATTCATGCATTTCTCGTAAATTCCTGCTCGTCAAATTCCATAGCAATATTTTCATTGAACATTTTTCATCATTGAACAGTGCATTTTTTTATAAAATAATATCGTGAGTAACAGCGGCAGTACTATTCATACGATCGAATAAACGTATCGCAGGAGATACCCAGAATGTAAGGGCGAGGAACGCGGAGAATGTGTCGAGTGAAATATTGACGGAAAAAGTACAAAAAAAAAAAAAAAAAAAATT
>JABFQA010002322.1:0-11492 GCA_022817065.1 Probaryconus sp. ZL-2020 | reverse complement strand
TCAAAAAATATTTATTTGCAAAATATTTAATGTCATTTATTCAACAGAAATATTTGTAAAACTGTTCCATTAATTTGATACGGAAATATTTTAAATTCAGACGTTAAGGATGATTGAAGATTCACAGCACTAGAATCATCGTAAATAATTAGCATTGAAAGCACAAATTCAATCTATTAAAAGAACCGTTTAAATGAATGTAAAAAAAAAAAAAAAATGTTATGGTCTCCCTGCAAATTTATCATATCTGTCATGTATCAGGATAACCACGTCATGTACCGTATCAAGTGTACGTATGTATGTTCTAACGAAGTTATGATATTTTATTCCGTTGCTAGGCAGATAATCTTACCAAAGTGACCTCGGCAGATTTATATTCCTCCGAATAAAACAGCCGAACGTATTTTCATTGGAAATTCAACAAGTTGAAAAACAAATACAGTAAATATATTCACAGTATTGTTTAACATAGATTAATGTTATGTAAGAAATCGAAAAGTGAGATTACAGAGTTTAAACAGATGAAATTCAACCGTACATTAACTTAATCAAATGAGGATTTCAAATTCATTGGGATTATTTAATTTTACCATAGATGACTTATAATATAAGACTTAATTTAACAACTGTATTTCATAATCTAGGATGAAAATTCCGAAATTAAAAATAACTAAACCAAAAAAGAAATAAGAAATTTATTCAACAAGGAAGAGTCTACGAGCAACAATGATCATGAATGATGAGAAAAATCATGATCCAAAAGGGCAGCTACAGCATCGCAGCCAATCGCATTTATTTCACCGGGCAAGAAAGCAAGTGCATTTAATTATCGAATATTCTTTTGGTTTTCGGGTGGTTCGTGGCCGAGGGCTTGGCCCATTGGTACCCGAGTCATCTCCTGAGTTTAACGTCGGCTCCCGCGTCGTTTCCCAGGCTCCCACCGACGAGACACGCACGCACGCGTGCCTGTTTGAGGGCCACGCATACTCTCGTGTGCTCCGCTGTGCCCGAGAGAGGAATTTCAGACTCAACCGTCGCTCGTGGTATCTCGAGTGGGAGCGAGATGGATACGAGAGGAAACTGCTAAATTCAAAGCCGGAGCAAAGTGGCCGCCACGGTCCTGCCAGTCGATGGTGGGGGCGAAAGCGCGCGAAACCAGCCAACCCCCCAGCAGGAGTGGGGGCGAACGCCCTTTCGTTGTTTGTAAACAGAAGAAGAAAGAACTCGAAGGCGGCCGTTATCGCGGTCGAGTTTAAATAGACCGCCAACGCACTTGGTGCTTTAAACGTTGAAATATCTTTTATGAAGAAAAAACAACGTCACTTGATCTCTTTTTGGGAAAAAACATTTGGGAACATTTGGGAAATGATTTCTGAATTAACAGGATCTGGTTTCATATTTTGTTGTTTTATTAACAACGTTTTCTATTCTAACATTAAAAAGAAAACGATTACAGAATTCGCATTTTATGGAGACTGCGGAAAGGCGCGAGTGCCAATAACTGGTGCCTTTCAGAGATCCAAGGAAATCGGTAAATTCAAAGTCGCAACGGTGCATTGAGATGATCAAGAAAATGGGTTAAGAATCATTGTGTCGTTGGCACGTGAATGCATTCTCAACTTCTAAGAAATATTCCGAATTTCTCTGGTTCCAGTTTATTGTGAAATGACATTAAAGTGTTCGAAACTCGCACCTGCTCCATTAAGAAACGTCAGTACTGTGTCATTCATTCATGCATTCCTGTCTGACACGAATTACATGCAGATAGATTTCGTACAATGATCTCGTATTAAAAACCTCGTTTCCTGCGATAAGATTGTGAGGAAGAATACTGGGGTTGAAAAAAAATAGTATCAAATTTCCCTTTCGATTTTCTCCGATGGAAATGCATCAATGAATTGATTCTTTAATTAGAGAATGAATTCGTCTCTTTAATTTGGTAATAAGCTCGAATTACATTACGTATATTTAAATTAAAACACTTTTGAAAAATCGTTCATTTTTTGTTCATATCTGTAACTGTGAGATCTATTCTCTTGCATAGAAAATCTATTTCATAAATTTTCAATACGCTTTTCCCTGAAGCATTATTGTTAAAAAAATTAACATTTTCTTCGTTGTCTTTTCTCATAGAAAATGTGAATCCATGGACTGCACAAGTGTTTACACTTCCTTCTTAGGTCGAGAGAGAACACCGAAGCATTGGCTGTCAAACGATATTAGAATTCTTCTTCGGCTTCGTTGGAAGACATTACGTTTTCTAAAATATTGCCTTTTTTCGGAAATAGAAAACTTGCCAGTCGATGTGACAAGAAAAAGGACATAAACATCCTCGATTATCCTGGAAAAGGATCTTTCTTTGTCTCTGCATTTGGGTGGCATTGTGTTGCTTTGAATTTAATTAATATAATCTTAATTTCATGTCCCATTAATGGCTAATGACAATCTTGTCAAAAATTGAAATATAATTCTTTAATTTCTTGTTAGATGTGAGATTTGAAAATGCTGATGGAGCAATTCGAAAGTGAAGAATATACAGAAGATAATATTCGAAACCCTAGATAAATTAAAAAAGATAACATTCTCTTTTAATATCACAAACACAAACAATGAAAAACTGCCATTATTTTATCATGCGATAAAAAGCAACTTTCAAAGAAGAATCTTTTTCCTCTGGACGAGCTTATCTTTTGCATAATTGAGTTTGCTTTTGCATAACAACGTTCGTCGAATCTTTTTATTACCGTTTATGCAAGCAGCTCAGTGACGCAAGGAACAAGAACTTTGGGCCACCGTCCCAAACTGGTCATCTTTGTTTATATCCAGAAATAGAATCCAGGAATAAAATTTGCGAATGCCAATTGATCAGTGAACCCATTCTATCGAGCATCGGGTACTTCCAATAAAATTCGCGTAAAAATATTTTCAACCAGTTGTATAAAATTCCATGAAATTTATCTCCATGAAAACTCCATAAAATGTTTTGACAATTCCTATCCAAAAAATTTCTCTAAGACAATCGTTCGCCAAGATGAATCGACAAAAACGATTTTTCTGATCTCAAACAAAACCTTTAGGGGCGATTTAAAAAAGGCCCCCACCTTGGAGCGTGGAATTCCACCGTGACAACATAAAACCTTTGATTATCGCGAAGTTGGTTGTTGGGCCCTGGGCCTCGTCCAATCGGCTCGCAGCGAAGGAAGAAAAAGAAAAAGAAGAAGAAGAAGAAAAAAAAAAAAGGAAAAAGAAAAGCACGCGCGCCCGGACGATTCAAACCGCGAAGCCGTTGGAGGCTTCAGCAGACCAAACCAAACGAGCAACGCGTTGGCCCCGACGTGTATTTTTCTCCTCCGCGAGAGACGCGCCGTGTTGCTAGGCGCGGAGCCGGGTTTGGTCCGCAACCCGAGAGGTCCTCCGAGAAGAGGAGAGCCAAGCAATCGCGAGACTCGCATCTCGAGAAATGCCAACGGCGATAAACCGAAATCCTCAACCCTTTTGCTTATGTTGCACACGAAATATTTTGCTATTCAAATTTCTATTTAAATAAAAAGAGAATTCTGATGTTCTGATAAATCTTTGTTAACGGCGAAATGATAAAGACATGGGAAATCTATTTCAGATAAACGGAACTGATTAGAATTAGTTTTCGATTGTTAATTGCTTTAAAGAGGAAGCTTTTATCGACTGTTAAGAAAATTAGTTTGTTATGTAGGTTAACATTAAGTTGCATGAATTTGTGTGCTCTATTATTACAATAAATTAAATGAAGAAGACAAGCGTAAAATTTCGATGGTTTTAAACGATGTAAGGTTACTTTGAAGAAGAAGAAAAAAAATTTCTTTATCTGTTGATCAAAAACAATTAGTTCCTTTCTGAACTTTTTACAAATAAACTTGGGAAGCAACAAATGGTGCATTTATAAAAAGGCCCTTTAAACAATTGTAAACGACCTGTTTAATGTAAGAAGATGTTGTGAAAGCGTTCCTTTTAAAAATGTCTTCTCGAGCTGTCGTCGAATGCGGTTAGCCTTAAATTCGCCGGACTCGGTTCTGTTCAAAGTATAGTGCTTCGTGAGAACCGTTCATTCATATGTACGTCGCATAGGACACATCAGTCTGTGGCATGTTATTTGTCCACTTGTGACCCCACGACCGCCGGAGTCGAAGCCGTCACACAAACGTAGATCGAATTGCTTTCGGTTATCTTGCGAAACAAACAGATTAGAACTTAATGCCCTTATTAATAATCATCTTTTAATTTTTCAACGTCTTCATACGACGTTATCTGTATTTATTTATTGACCTCTTTTTCATTCATCGATATCTTTCATTCATGTTATTCTTATCACAAATTCATTCAGTTTCACTCACAAAGTTTAAACGCAAACTTCGTTATCAGTTCTTCCTTGTTCTATTAATATGAATGTAGATTTTTTTTTTAATCTCTTTCTGGTGGTCAAAAGTTGAATCAGTTACAGTTTCGTTTCTTTTGCAATTTTCCGAACAGCGAATCAATGTTCCCTTTGAAGCCTCGTTTTCATTACAATTTGAATTTTCTTTTCTTTTTTTTTTTTTTTTCTTCTAGTATGAAAAAGAAATAGTACTAAGTCACGTTCGAATTATTAAACAAACTGGAGAGAAGGAACGTTTGAATAGCGTGCGGAGGACTATGATGAAAAATGGCATAATGAGCCCTTTAACAGGTTCATCTCCAGAGAGGCTACGTGATTTGTTTAGAATTGCTTTCTTGAGGAATTTTACAGAGGTCCCAGTGGGCCTCTATTGGGCTTGAGAAAGAAGCGGATGTGGGTTCAGCGAAAGAGCCGAGAGCACGCACTGCCCGAATAAACCTCTCCAAGTATCGCCGCGTTCTCAAAAGTCACCTTCGCAATGGGCGGAATAATCTTTTGTCGACAAAATTTTTAACATCGCTTTTTTGGCAAAGTCATTCGCGCGCGCTTTTTTTAACTTAACATTTAATAAAACAATTTCACTTAACGACCCTTTGGCAAAAGTTTCAATTTGTTTACGAACAAGTTATTTCTAAAATTAACAATTGCCCAAAATGGGATCGAATTCCGAAATCCCTTTCTACGACAATGTATTTCATTTCGGACAATTGTCAGGTAAGCTTTTGTAGTTGAGTAAAAGACTCGCGTCCACAATTCAATGTCGATGGAATATCTGATAAAGCAAAATAGCACGCGAAACAATTCAAGCCTCGGTATAGTATAAGTCTCGGCAGATAGCCGAAGAAGAAGACGGCGAAGGAGAGAATAAAAAAGAAAATGAGACCGAGAAGAAAATAACGAAGCAAAGAAACGCCCCATGGCGAGTTTTGGGAGCCGGCGAAACCGGCCGAGAAGAGACGGTTAATGTACCGCTACTACAAGATTGGCATGTTTTATTCCAAATCCGAACGAGTTCACTGACGTTTCGAAGAGGAAGCTGTGGATGGCCCTAACTTGTTTTCAAGGGTTACCAACGAATATTTAAATCCATGACAACAAACATTGTTACATTCACGACTTGGCATTCATTATTTTTGGCGATACTTTTTGATTTCAGATTGGGTATTGAATTTGAGCTTCGACGCTGTTCAAATATTGTAGACAAAACTCTTTTCACTTTAAAATGCTTTCGGACATTGGAAACCTGAAATTATTTTTCAGGGATGAAAGAAAATCTGATGAATCGTTACCAATTTTGGTTGGTTAGAAATTTGATAAAGGATGTCAGAAATCTGTTGGGACACTTGCTCTTGAAATTCTAAGCTCTTCGAAGAATATGTAATTTTCTCATTATACATATGTTGCATGAAATTAGTTCAACCCGGCCCTCTTTTTTTTTTAATTATGAAAACTTAGAAAAGTTGTCAAGGTAGTACTTTTTACGTATGGACAAAAATTTATTGAGTCCTTTTTTTTATTAATTTCAAATGGGCTTAATCACTACCTAAGTGATTAAGCCTTAAGTCTTAAGAAGTGAAAAATTTAACGATCTTCCTATTAATAAAAATAAAAAAAAAAAAAAAAAAACAATGTGCGACTTCTTCTTATGAGATTTTAAATAACTAGAAAATGTAATTCTCCACGATTAGCATCGTTAACCACGCTCCACTAGGAGTTGAAAAAAGAACCAGTTTTTTTCCCATTTGCGAGGAACTCGTAACGTTCGCTAGAGTAAGATTATTGATGCACGCGCCGAAATCTGAGAGAGGTTTAACCGCCTGAATTTAATTTCAAACGATCCAGAGTCACCTCAATATCATGGATACATTTCATTGATTACGACTTGCTCATTTTAATTTGATCTTATTTTAGCATATCGAAATAAATGAATAAAATGACAACTGAGTTAAACAATTCTATATGCTTTTTGAAATGAAATGGTATTTAATAAATTAGTTATGCTGAGGCTTAAAAAATAAATAACAATGATTAGGAAACATTTGTTTGGAAGAGATATACTACTTTCTACACTGACAAGGCATGTATATATTATGATTTGTACTTTTCGATATGCCAACTGTCATTTTGACTATTCTTAAACTTCTGAAATAGTTGGTTTAACAAGAAGTAGCTTTTTGAAATGCTTAAAATAAATAGTGTTTCATCTATTGACCTAGGCATCATATCTTGGTATCATATTTTGGATAGCAACAAGTATAGCTTTTATCCAACAAAAAGTATGAGAATCTATCAAATCAATCTTTAACAAAAATTGAAAATTTATCATTTTTCATCTTCAGCAGATCTTGTTAAACAAATTTTCAATTCAAAGTAACTGACACTAAGCAAATCCCACTTACATAAATTATACATAACAAACAGCTTACGCGTTGCTATCTGAACTGTCAACCAAATAATTATCTTCAGCTTCTATTTAACAGTGACTAACGTAAATACTCCTATTACAAACCATGAACGATATATCAAGATAGCGAAGTGCGGGTAGCAACAAGTACCGATTGCACGAAAACTTCCATGTGACGTTTTTCCTTTGAAAAGACCGCCTATCTAAATTATTCCGTCTACTTTTCTCACTTCCATCATAATGACATTGAGAATAATGCCATTCCATCAATTAGTCCCTAACATTTTTACCATCAATTCAAACTGTCTTTTTTTTCTTTCTTCACAACTACTTTTTAAAACAATAGCCAAACGTTGTTATTTTATTTTATTTTGTTTTTTTTTTTTGTTTATGTAAAATGAATGAATGAATGGAAAAGGCAAAACAAAAAAATTGAATGCACTTTCTTTTTGAATGGACTTCGGTCAAGTAACTTGAGTTCTCAACAAGGCGATTCGTATATTTACGTTTGCTGGTTTGAGTAACGTGTTTGTAATTACAAGAAAGGGCACTACGCCTCATCGAGGAGGAAGGAATCGCGGTTGAGAAAGCAACTCCCCCGTTAATGGGGGAATTGTTGTCGCAACAACCTGTTGCCGCAGGTTGAAGTTGCAATTTACTCGGGGGCGAATGGTAGTGCGATTTTTCGAGTGCAACGGTGCACGCTCGTTTCCGTTCACTCACAATTTAAAAGTTTCTTCGACGAAACGGCTTGCGTTCCTTATCCTCAATTCGCAACAAACTACATTCTTTCATTCATTGATTAACAAGAAATATTACACGAGATCCAGAAAATTCGACGAAAGATTAATGATCTCCGTTGAAATCATTAATCCAAATTACCGGTCATTACAGATCGCCGTTCTTACATACGTAATCTTGGCCCAAGTGATTTTCGAGATCCAAATCGCATTGACCTCTTTCGATAATTCATCACCATGTTAACGGTATATTTAAATATATGTCCTTACAGTAACACTATATCTTCCTCTCTGGTACATTTTTGGCAAAAGGAAAGGACGCCAGATTATTCGATCCGAAGCTTCATCTGTAATAACATTTTGCTGTGGCTATTAAGAGCCACCTAGCAACCAAAGTATCCCGTTCTCCTCTTCTTCGTCTCATCTTCCTCTTTTCCATGTCATCTCCTCGCGCTCAACGGCCTCCGGAGCTCACAATGCGAGATGTGGCTGCTTCAAGGAGCCAACAACCAACACAAGTGCACGATTCCCAGAAAGGCCTTGCCCCTCGAGATCTCACCCCCGCGACGCGTGAGGGACAAGGACGGATGACAGCGAAACTGCCACAAGAGCAACAAGCACGCACTTCCGCCCCGCCATTATAAATCACTTGGCGCCAAATTCTCTACGACTTGCAGAGATGAAGATTTTTCTCTCCTACCATTCGATACTCTTTAAAGGTCACTTTGTTACGTGGTTTACAAGAGCAATGTTATACACGAGTTTTTCGTGTCGCATTGATCTTTGTGAGATACTCTGTATGGGAATCGACAAATGGATCATCCTCTTTAACAATGGTCTTGTTTGGAATTGATAGAGAATGATGGATTGTGGATTTTCATCACGGTCTAATTTTGGATTTTCCAAAAATTTGGTTTAATTTATTCGCTTATTAAAGTCTTCGTAATCCGAAGTTGGAAATCTTTAAACCAATCATTTCTCAGTTAAAATAATATTTTCGTACCCAAATATGAGAGTCAAAGGGATATAATTAAGTAAATTTCATGGCCATAATTGGGTATGCGAATGTTGGATGGAGAAAGCGGATTGACCAGAATTCAACTGGATAATGTCGTCCCATAAAAGGTGGCGAAAAACTCTTAACGAGAAACATATTCCCTTTGAAATTTTAGAACGTCCGAAGTGGATTCTCGGTAAAGGATGCATGCCCCGTTTAAAACGTCTTTAGGACGAAATTAATTTCTTTACAAACAAAGGAAAAATCTATTCCACCGTTATTTCAACGTCACAAATACACGCAGCTATTTGTCGGGCAACAGTATTTCCAAGTAACGTTCAGATCTTTTCCAACGAAGGTATTATCGCAGCAGGAAACGTTTTCCTATCTAGATTTGAGATAGATGTTTTATCTTAACGAAGTTTACGAAAAATGAATTGACTATTTGAAATTGGTACTAAATTCTTCGAAGCATGATTTGGATCTAATTATCAAATTAAAATTTGCTCTTGTAAATTCTTGCCCGAAAGACAATGTTTGCTGTGGCGATTCTGAAATCACTTCAATTAAATATTATGCATTTTTTTCAGCCCCAAAATCTGCAATGAATTATCTTCCATTTTCAAAGGAAACAAAATTGTCATTTAGAAAATCAATGTTAGTTAAGAATATTTAATTTCAAATGTTCTGAACGTTCATAAGTGATTTGTGTTCTTTTAATGATTTATATATAAAGTTGAATAATACCTGTGCCAACGATTTTAAGAAAAGTCGAAGCATCGTAGCACATGAGATTCGGCGTTGTGTAGATGTATAAATATACTTTTTTAATTTCCAACTGAATACACAACAGTACATCCATTTGTCAGTTCCAGAAATTTATTCACTATGTGAAAACACGTATGGTCCACCAATTGGACTTTGATCGAAAGAATCGAAATATGAACGAAATAACAAGTTACCATTTCACTAGCAAAGACTGGTGAAAAAAAACGTCCCTGAACTATTGTAAAGACGAAGACGATTCACCGACCAAGAGTCAATAGTAGTTCATTGCATTATATTTCTGTTCAATTGAAATCTACTGAACTTAATGTATCCAACAGATAACTATTTTATTACCAAACAATCACTGCGTTAAGAATTGCTAATACCTAAATCTAAAACATTTAAACATTAATTCCAATTAGCTTATCCGTTAACATCGACATTCCCTAAGACCTAGTTAGATTAGATCTTCTTAAGAAATGATCAGCGGACAAGGATTTCAATGCCATCGACCTGTGTTTACACGAGACTGGTATAGTTCCAATGGTGATCTTTTGCCGCCAAAAATTGGATCCCAAGACCCCCAGACAATGCCCCGAATAACAGGTTGTCCGCCACCCACGTACGTGAGTTTATCTTTCCTGCGGGTGCTAGTCCGCAGGACGTATTTTACAAGCACCTTTTCCGATCCTATAGGGGGTTGTTGAGAGGCCTAAAGAAAAAAAAGGATGGTTAGACTTGGAAAGCTAGTTGGACAGAGTAGGACGGGGAATGGGCCCAAGGGGAAGCACGGGGACCGGTCGGCGCACAAAGAGGGAGAGAATACGACCTGCGCTCGGAGCCTTTTAAATCGGCCCGAACAGGGATTTAAAAATGGACGAACGGTCGCGCTTACTGGCGCCTTGATCAGCTGACGTATCTTCCCAAGAAAAACTCGCGCGGGAAAACGACGACCGAAATTCTCATAGTCAGCATCCCCTCATACAAAACTTTCGAACGCAGAACCTTAACCGTTGTTCTTTGTTTCACAATCGTTTTGCTGGTACTGTGGAGTTGACTTTTTAAGGTCTTCGAGAAGAAATCTTTAAAAGCGAACACGGCGATTTTTAAGGCCTTTTAAACGCCCGCTATTTAGTAGTTGAAGAATGAATAGGGATAGCGCAATATTGACAAAGGACGATATTTTGAGGTTGTAAAGCAAACAGGCTATGATAATAAAATAAAGTTGCTTCTTAACTTTTTTAAGGAATGACAATCACCTTGTAAATTAACGAAAATTTAGGTCATTTGGGACGTTAATTTTCATTAGGAAATTTGCGACTTAGATGTTACTTTTTAACAGATTTACGTCGGCTGTAAATATTGCTGACTTTTTTCTGACTTTTTGTAATTTTTTTGTTGTTGGCAATTTGTCTTTTACAGGATTTCTCTTGAAATCGTTTTGTCTGAGTCGAAGTTAACTGTCGTCTTCATAAATTTTCAAATATTTGTCTGTAATATTTGCATTGAAGTGCATATAAAGTTTGATTAAGATTTGGTTACAGTTTAGGTCATCTTACTTCAGCATCCTCGAAATTCTTTGGGCCAGTTGGCAAGCGGCTGATTGATGCTCGGTAGGATGACAAATGTGCAACAAGTTGGAAAGACAAATGAGTGAACTTTGCTCTAAAAAATAATATTTCGGCGGTGTATAAAAGGATGAAGTTTCAGGGACAATCCAAAATAATGGTTTGTTTACTGGAGTCGTGAGAATTTTCGAAAATTCTGACAATCATTTTCGTCGCCCCGAAGACAATTACTTTCAAATTATTTGAAGCCAAGGATTTTAAAAAGAAAATAATTTTCAATACACCTTACTTTCAAATTTGAAATTTTTGAAGTAAACCATATGGTTTATCATATTCTTACATTGTTTAAAAAAATTCAGAATACATTTTTTTAAGATAGTCAATAAAAAATAGTCATAAATCTTCGACGCCACAGTGGAGACAATTTCCGTTCTTTAATAGTCTTAAAAAATTTACGTTTTGTCTACACATTTTTTTAAATGTAAAACACGTTTTAACCATCTTCGAAATTTTTTTATTTCTACAATTTACTCTTTCATTATAATGGGTTAACTGTTTTTTTTTTTTTTTTTTTTTTTGTACAGAAACTGTCCAAATTTTTCTC
>JABFQA010002321.1:0-11495 GCA_022817065.1 Probaryconus sp. ZL-2020 | reverse complement strand
GTATCTGAAAAAAAAAAAAAAAGAAGAAGAAGAACGCCGAATCAAGATGGTTAAATGGCGAAGCCAAAGTAATAGTATATTGATATAGTTCTCGTGGACAATATTCATCCTTCATCTAGAAGCATATAATAAAAAGCAATTATACATAGAACGTGGGCCAATTACGCAGGGCTGAATCGTGCATAGCTTAATTTTTTTATCGCGTGACTGAATCCATTTCGAACTCCCCAAACAATTAGACCAAATTTTCGATATCCAAAGAGAGTTAACGAGTTCCTCGGGATACGAGGATTCCGAGTTACGTCGAAAACCGGTCGATTCCGTCGGTGCCGTGAAAGCGAGTCCAATCGGGCAGTGGTCTATTCGCAGTGCGGCCAATCAAAATGCCTAGTATATCGCCGTCAGCTTCGTTAATTAGACGCCACGTAAATCAGTCTTGAAACTCAGCGTTAATTAACACCGGGTACCCACTGGAATCGCTTACCCACCTATTTATCGAGCAACATGGATACAGTTGCGAGAGGACGCGTGCGTACTGTCCCGCGTTCGTACTCTCCTCCAGCCTAACGCACATTCAACATAATTACTCTTTTGTCAGCCTCAAATTCGACTCGCGTCTTACCTCGCCTCGCCGTCAGATTTATTCGCCCGAAAGACGAATGTCCCAAAAATGTTGGCATTGTTTGCATCTAACAAATCGGCGCTTTAGTTTTCGCTTGACGAATTTATTTTGAAGCCCAAGCTTGTAATACGTCAAAGTAAATGTTTTCGGTGACTCGGAATGCATGTAAAATTTCATTAGTCTTGTACTTGTGACTTTTTGTAAAGTTTAATGATTTATCCGTAGTAATTAATTATTTCATTTCTAACATAGATCTATATGTTATGAAACGCATATATAAAGTATTTCCTCTAAAACGTATAGATAAAGTATTTCCTCTAAAAATGTGTCTTAATAATAAAACGTAACTATATATTAATTAAAAAGAGTAAAATCGTGTAAAAGGAATCTTTCGGCGCGTTTCCTTCCATTACTGGTCATTCATTCATCACAAAACACGCATGATAAATAAAAAAAAAAAAAAAAAAAAGATACCGACGGGAAAACCATCATCACGGGTCCGACGTAACAATTTTATTTGAAACTCTAATTAAAAGTCACTTTCGCCTCAATACCTAGGCGCGCCCTCATTAAAATAAATTCACGACGTCGAAACAATGACGCTAAAATATTTGCCAAATCGGGCATTTGTAAAACGTTAATTTAATTAAAATAGAAGAAGAAATACTAAAATAACACCGGCGGGATTCTAAGGCAACCCAATAAGTCTTCAAGTATACGCCGTAAATTTTTTTTGTTGAATGCGCCACCGGTGCCCACTTGCTATTCGCTGGCCGGCCTTCTCGTGCTTTGTCGAGCATTTTGTTTCTGCAAATGCACGCTCTCACCGTTTAATGAATGTCTACCGGCTAATGAGGGGCCTTGATATACCAGCCTGGGTGTCGAGGGAGGTTAACGGGCATGGGAGACGCGCGCAACAAAGAACAACAGATGCGAATGGAAAGCGACGGAATGATTTAAGGGATGCCAGGGTAAAGGGCTTATTTATTTCGGCCGTAATGAGATCGTAAGGGGAGACTCAAGGAGTGACCCAACAGCCACTCGAACCGTGGGGAGAAATAAGGAAAAACGAACAAGACCCAAGGAACAGAGAAAAAGCAACACGCCAATTAATGCATTTAAGTAACCAACAAGTTTCTTTTCCCGACAAAAAGCATATTAAATGTATCGTTACTTATATTCTGATTGTGCTCTTTTTTATCTGGCGCAAGTCAGAAATAGAAGATCCTTCTCTCGGAAAACAAGCTGCAAAGGATTTTGTCCGAGAGTGTGAAAAATCATTAGGATTCTTCGAGGAGCTTGGTTTTTGTCTGTGGTATTTGATAGACTGCAAGTTTGTTTTATTGATGTGGGGTTTGAGAATGGAAGGTGCGATTACATTCAGCTTAATGAGAATAAAAGGACGGTCACGATTTTCAGGAATGGGAATGTTATGAAGTATTTGCAAAATCTTCAAAACACTAACATTACGCATATTGTTTAGTTGATGTTTGATAAATAATGGAATATTATTTATCATTAATTTATGAAGAACGTTGTTCCTATTTTGAGGGGATTTATAAATAATTGACTATTGTGATAATAGAGACTCTTTTAAGTTTAAACGTTATTATCCATAAATTTGTATTGGCTTCAATTTTATAGGATTAGCTTACAATTTAATAAAGCATTTTCAGAAGTACTACAAATATTATTTCTCTGACTTAATTATCTATTTAATATAATTATATAATAATGTACATTTTGAATCTCATTAACGTGGAACATATCGAATATTCAGTTTTATGTGAATAATTTATTTCAGTGATGAAAATAATTTAAAGGTTTATCGTTCGCAGTTAATGTAATTTATTTTATATCAAATAACAATGATTTTGGAAATGCTCTAAAAGAGAATACCATCAGTTTGTGCAATAACAAAAAAAAATAATAATTTTTCACTGATATTGGAGTTCAGAATCTGTTCAATAACATTTATTAATACATAATTCGAACGTTTATCATTATTGTAAAATGTAATTAATAGATATGAATTAATGAGTTGCAGAACTACAATGTAATAATGTATTTTTCTACAGGTAACAACAAAGTTTCAATATATGAACGCGAAGTATCTAAATCACAAAGCTTAATTGCCAATTTGCTCTTCCCACTGTCGAAGGAATATTGTACGCGCCGTTAATCAAGGCTAGTGAAATCCTCTTCATTCAATTTTGCGTGGCATTGCGTAAACGGCAATACTGCATTATAATTAATGACATATGCATTAATCTTCGCGCGTGGTGTCACGTGCAAATGGCCAATTAAACTAAACAACTTAAGTAATTTATGCTCGCGTTTAAAGAACTTCCTTGTCCCGAATGACGTAAACTGTGTCAAAACTTCGGTATTAGTTGTTCATTGTGCAATGTGACTTGAACGATGACAAATCGTACAAAATACACGCGACTGGGATTCATTTCAATAGCGACAGGCCAATTGTTTCACTTAGTTAATGAGACATTCATTTTGCATTGTTCTCAACTTATTATTCTCAGAGTATTAGTTGAAAAAACAATTAACGAACGATAATGTGAATTTAGTTAATTACTTGTAACGTGATTTATTCGAACGATACTTATATTATGGACCATAATTTCAACGAGTTATAGTTACTTTAGAAAACAGTTAGATATTTTTATCAATTTTTGTAATTGATATTTCTAATTTATAATCAGAACATTTAAATGCAAACATAGTCCAGCGGTAAAAAGAAGTTTAATTATTAGAGGATGCTAAATTTAAAAGGATAAGTATAGTGATCTTTACTATTTATAAATGTCAAGTTGAGCTTCACGAAATTTATCTCAGTGTGATTAAACTCAATTTCACATGTTCGCTGTCAGTCAAAATGATTTGATACTGAACACGTGTAATCACATCGTGAATAATTGACACTTAAAATGCCATTAAAAGCATTTTGATTCATATTAAATGCTGATCAACTAATTTGTTGATTGTACACAATTTGGAATCAATTCGGTACTGGACATCGTTCGCGTACCCAAAATAAAACCGTTCTTTAGCGGACGTTCGAATTCAAAAATCATTGTCTATAAAAATCTATTATGCAAATCTTTATACTGGAAGAAATTAGAAGTACTATTTCAGGCGTGGAATGTGTCTCTCGTTAATTCTTTCTAATTGAACAAATTTTCATTCCCCATTCATTCCACTTATAAATATTGATTTCCATTATCAGGATTATATTAATATGAAATAATAGTTGATACGCATTACCCTCCAGTATCAGTTTGTAATTAAAAAATATAATAACGCTAGTTATTAGTTTTCGCGTGCCATTAATCACTTTATTGCAAAGTTGGAGTAGGCTTTAATTAAACTGTAATATTTTGCATTTATGGTAAAACGTATATATAATAAACAGACAATTCAATGCAAGGGAATCTTCACAAATTTTCATGTAAAACTGTAAAGATAATTAACAATCACTCGGGCATAAACTAAATTTAATTAATTGCATTGCTGCAGAGTGCAATGTTTCTAATCAAAGTGAATACATATTGTTATACTCCTACCCTCACTTGGCAAGCCACCGGGAATTAATTATGGCATTCCGCGTTAGCTCGGAGAATTAATTACGTCCAGAAGTTGGACGTTCGCGATGGGTCGTTAGAAATTGTCCTTCGTTACAGCCGAAAGGCTTTGTCGAAGATGGCGGTCCTTCCTGTTTTATCGATGTCGTTCTCATTTCCATGAATTTCCAGAAGCAACGATTAAATTAAACCATAGCTTTTTACAATCATGCTAAAAATCTAATGAATCACGACAGTGATTCATTAATTCTTTGTTATTTTTTATTTTTTTGTTTTTTAATTCAAAAAAAAAATTCTAAAAAAATAAAATATCTATATTTCTGCAACTTCATAAATTTTTTACTCATCTTTTAACGCATAAATAAAAAAAAAAAAATTCTCTCAAGATTCAATATAATTATTAATAAAATGAAATTTCAGGATTTTCTATACGTTATAACATTTTTATTACATTCTATACAATTTTGCAAACGTGCAACAACATGATAATTATGATTGCGTGAATAATTAAAACGGCGTGTTTATTTTTAGCAACTTATAATCTCTCTCTGCATATCGTACGTTCGTCTTATTCAACCTCTTCACATATTTCTTTTCAAGCAACATTGGCAGATTTAATTAAAGATGAGAACATTGCAGCAGTGCACTGTGTTTTTCGTTCGTTACTTTTTTTTTTCCCTCATAAGTAATTGATAATATAGTAATGGACTAAAGAAAACAAAATGTGCTTTTCTTCGTCAAAAAAGGAGAAAAGAAATTAATGCGCGTAACATTATTTGATGGAACATAGAGGCAGGATGGATGCGTCGAGAGTGTAATGGCTGGGGAAAAAACGAAGTAATGAGGGAGGGTGACGAAGGCAAATGAAAGAAAGGTGCAAATATATAAATGAATCTTCATCGCATAAACATGCAATCATACAAAATTAATGAAGACGTTTATTATAAAAACATCCACGATATATATATTACACGTCTTCGATGGCATTGATGAAAAAAAAGGAGGAAATAAATTCCTCGCGTAAGAATATACCTGTATTATTTCGACGTAAACATATGTTCATACGTTCCGAAAATTGATAGTCAACTAATTATTTATTATCATTTCTTTTTTATTGTAAAAAAAAAGAAACCGAAAACTCAGATTAGATTTTCAAGTGATTCAATACCATTTTAGCAATAACGTTTTTCTCCTTTTTATACTATATTGGAAATTGTTGTAAGGGTTCCCATGCAGAAAAAGTTAGTCGTCCCAACGTTGGAACGACGTCGAGAGTCGGTTTGGTGTTTCATTCGAACTATAAAACGACGTCAAACCGACGTCAGGAATTTCTGCATGGATTAATTTGTGACGTGCAAAATGGATTTTCATCAGGTCGATTCTAGGCTCGATCCGTTAATATTCTCGAACGCTGTAAAATAGTATCCTTTAGATGTTAATTATTCGACTCTTTTTATTAGCAAAGCAAACTTTATTCTTGGAATCTCGACTGAGCCCGACTTGAATCGTCCCGTTTCTCAGCAACCTCTTATCCAATCCTATCTAAATGAACTTCATTACGCTTTGCCGTTTCGTTATTACAGATACGATCTGAGCCGGGCAGCTTAACCTTGAACCGCGTACACACTCTCGCGACGTTAAGAATTCTGCAATTGCGAAATACGATGCAAATGTTTTAATTGTCACGAGATATATATTTATATATAAGAGCCGAACTTTCTAGATCGTAGATTTTATTCTTCATTTTAATTGTGATAAATCGCTCAAATAACGCTTGATTATAAATTACATCATTTTTTATGCATTCACCAGTTAAATTAGGTTTAATCGTTCTGTTATGAAGATAGATGTGATGTTTTAATTGTAATTACGATTTTAATGACGTTACATAAGGAAGACTCCGAGATCTTATTTTTTTTTTTGCATCCTATTTTTGTACAGCTTGTATGTGCAATGTTTAGTTTATAAATGAAACACAAGAAAATGATTTACACGAGTTTACGCTGATACATATACAAACAGCAGACTCGGCGCAGAATTAGCATTAAATAGTTACAGCCGTATTTTAGATAAGACTCCGTAATTAATATATAGCGAATACAAATTGTCATGTAATTAACGCTAATTAATAATAATTGTAGTCTAGCTTTTTGCAAAGCTCCAAGCTGAGTATTTATTTTATAAATTGCTGTACCCATTGCATTTAACTTTTATAGCGTATTGGATAATTATTCAAGAATGATGTATCCCCATACTTTACGTCAATTAATATTAACTACTGATAATTATCGCAGACACAAACTCAGATACATATATATATTTTTTTTATTCTGTTTACACTGAATCATTGAATGACAAGTTGAAAATAATGGACAAAGTCTTCGATAAAAAGGAATCTAATATACTATACTGGCGGAAAAGATTAATTTATTTTAATGTTTTTTTCGTGTTATTGAGTTTACGGCAATAACATTGTCGGAATGAGACCACGATTGATCATTTTTACTTTATGAATTTCTCTCGCACACAAACATCCCCACCGGAAACCACAGTGCGTGCGGCAACGCCTGGATCACAAAGTTATGCCCATTCGTAAGGAAGCTCTTAATGCATTTTTTTCTATCTCCTTTTCTTTTCTTATCCCGGTACTTTGCTCGCCACGAAGTAAGATAGGTTACCGGAGACACTCATTGTGTTCAGTTCTTGTTCGCATGTCACCGGATGCTGGGATTTTTCTCGAGAAAGTTTTCTGTTCTAATGCGACCGTAATGGAATTCTGATTTTATGTTTTTTGCACTCTGACTATCGTTCGAATTCTTACTATACAATTCCAACAGAATGAAGTACTTCGGCGTATGAAGATACGAGAGCACGATTTTCTGTTAATTTTCTCTCGTCTTGAAATTTACCATTAGAACGTTCGCGTATCGTTATAAAAAGGTTGATTTTGTGAACGTCTATTTATCCACGTCCACGTGATTGTTAGTTATGACTCTGATTGTGCGCGGCAAACTATCAACAACCCCGTCTGCCGCAGATCGACAAATTACATTGTTTGCTCAGAAGATAATGAAAGCCCGAGCAGGTCCGGTCATTAATCCTTATTTGTACGTCATCATAATTATCATAGCGCGGTCCTTGCGCACTAAAATATGAGCGCAAAGTAAATCCGAATCGACTGCCTGCGGTCACGCGAAAAGGTTACGACGGTCGTTACAAGCAGTCTCGGCAGCCCTCGCATTATTATCCAACACCTAGCTGTCCTAAACAGCTTTTAACGAGCGTTTTAACGAGTGCTCGCGCGAGGGGTGGCTCGTGCGGTTCGAGTACGTATGTGCGCGCCAACAAAATGCGAGAGCCCAAGATGCCACTAACGCAGAAACTCGCGCAGAAACGCGTTTGTCACACAAAGCCGAGTACGTGAGCAAAAGATTCGAGAGGGTCGATCGGGCATTAATTTTCGTCGAATAACGAACCGTTAATTGACGATCGTGGTCGATTATTTTCACGAGACGTGATTTAGCAGAGATCAGAAGCGCGTCATTAAAGACGCACCGGGGGGAAAAGTATAAGGACGATCGGCTCGGCCTCGCTTAACGAAGAGGGATTCCCCGGATTCCTTAAGCCGAGTTCGCCGAGCGTCTGCTATTTGCGAGATCCTCTTTAAACGGCTACAGTTCCTCGAGACTGTCGTAACTGAATTAATCAGCTCAAATTCACAAACCTCGTATATGCTTGATTGTTTAAGTAGTACCGTGAATACTGGAAACGCACTCGCCAATGCATTTATTATCTCACTGCGGTTTTAACCGCGTCGCTTTTAATCATCATTTTCTCGAAATAATCATTCACGAATCTCATTTGTTTCTATTCCATCTTGATTGTATTGTTATTATTTTTTTGTTTGTTTGTTTTTAATTCAAAAAATCGTGGATTTAAAATTATTGCCAAGTTTTCCAAAGTAATATAAAATTAATGTCCCATTAAATGTTCAATCAATTTTATGGCCGCACGTCAATGTCATAAATAAAGATTTTACGAAAATAAATTTTCATTAATAATAAATAATTAACTGCGATTACATTGATTATTTATTGAAGAATTCTTGACAGTTGTATTTCCAACTTGATTTTGATGAGTATAGGACATGAAAGCCATAGAAGATTGGATGGCTGTAAGGGAAAAAGTACGGTTGACACTAAGAGGGCAATTATTATTTCGTGTGGTTGGCGACGAGACCGCAGGGATATTTTATTTAAGATACAATCGCCTAATAGCTTGTTCCAAGGGGGTAAATAACTCTATACGGGTACCGCAGTAGCACGGTAAGGGGAATCAGCAGGAGGTTCTAAGGCAGCAAGCTACAAGTAAGAGTCGATTTACTCAGTATGAGAAACCGACGGCTTTGCATTAGGAAATTAAGCACTGTGATGTATTCCACACTTGCTACTGAATCTCATTTAATATTGATGACTCGAGATTAACCATGATAGGTTTATTTATAAACAAATAACGGATAATCAATTATTTGAGTAACGATGTTGAATTATGAATTGACAATTTATATTCCCTTTCCTGTTTTCATTATTGCAAAGAACGTAATCATTTTGATGGTAATGGTATGTTTTTAATACATTTTTCATGGGATTCTGGTGAGCGGGAAAATGAAAAGTTTTCGTGGAAATTTGAAATCTTAATCAAGTAATTGTTGCTTCTGGTTTTGATAACAAAAGTGGTATGGGTTGAAGGATTGAAAAATTTATTCATGTAGCCATAATTTCGAACGATACAGAGCAGAAGGGTTTACTTCATGGAAAGTCTCTGAATTACTCAGAACGGCATACTTCACTGAATTCAATACTTGCTCGATTTATAAATAATGTGATTAAATCAGCTACTTCTGCTATAAGCTAAAGTAGTGAGTCAGTCAATAGAGTTAGTAGTTAAGACCCAAACTAACGACGTTAAAAAAGAAGGACTGCATCTTATTTCATTTGGCTTGTTTTAAAAATAAATCTTCAATCGAAATTTTTCATCGTTATCCAAATATCCTGAACCTTAAACATTAGTGATTTATTCTGTAAGAACTTTATAGATGAAAATGGAAAATCTCCTGACAAAGTGTCCCTACAAATGATAATAGATTTAATAATAATTCGAAATACAATATTGTTGCTAATATAAGTTAGCGTTGGCTAATATTCTTCATACGATTGTTGATTAAGCAGGCTTTGTTGAACAGTTTAACGCTTCGAAGGACTTGTGGAGGATGAACTTGCGAAGTCTCGAAGGATGTTCAACTTCCCTAAAGATTCCTGGAGGGTTAACCCTAAAATGACTTCTTCTGGATGAACTATTCCCGAGTCTATTAGAATAGTAAGTTAACCAAGAATATTATCTCTTCACACGAGGAAAATTCAGTCGTTAGAAACACAAATTCGTTGTTACTAATTTCCTGGTGTCAAGAAAAATGGCAGAGTGTTTTATATCTTTTTTTTATTACGTGTCCGTCTTTGTTACAAAATATTCCATGATGTTACCAGTGTTTGTTGCAATGTAGAAACATGTCGCACAAAATACTGCAGCTGTTGTATTTACGCCAATAAAGCGTTTCATTTGTTTCGATTTCAACTCGTTTGTATTTATGTTGCTCGCACGTTACAAATAACAAATTCATTTTAATTGTTTACAAAGAATTGTTTATGTAAAAAAAGAAACGCACGCGCTTAGTATAAAAGCAATAAAAATGAAAGAATCTTTTACGAGTTAATAAAATCGACTTATATTTCAGAAATATTATCAGAGACAATTTATTACAGAGAAATGAATATGTAATGTAATTTCTTTGGTAACAAGAGATGTGTTTATTGAAGTACATAAACATTAACGATACATTAAAGATTGCTGGAAAAATAGGGAAAAGTGAAGAGACCAGCAGACAAGCATTACTCATGGACTGTTTCTAATTAGACGTCTGACCCCGTAATTAAGGTGGATTTTACTTCCACAGACTCCGATCTCCCCGTCTCCCTTTCCCTCTCCCCCCCCCTCTCTCTCTCGCTTCTCTTTTGCTGCACTATGAACAAACTAGATCTGATCTTGACGGCACTTTAACCCCGCTGAAATCTTGCCCGAGGAGGAGTTTATTTCGAAGTTAATATGTTGAAGAATATAATAATGAAAACAAATTTAATTAATTATAAAACGCCTCTGTTGAGGATAATGTAAATATCATTTACACTTTTATAAGGAAATAGACGTTACTGCATTAAAGAAAATAAACTGTACGTAAAGAGTGTCGAATTATTTATTCGACGACATGAAAGATTAATAGCGTTGCGTTACTTATTATTGATAAATATTATATTTATCGACTTCATTAATTTTTAAAATATATATAATATATAATATATGTACGTTACAATGATTTTCATGGATATCGGACAAATGAAAACGATTTTGTCGAAGGATTTTTGGTATTGAAATTTTAATCGACGGTCTATTTAAAAGATATTGACAGTGAACATATTTTTTATTATTAAATTAAACAATAATGGTACAATCTATTTATTTCATGAATACTAACATCGTAATCAAGAACTGACTCGAAATTTGCATGAGTTCGCATGTAAAGGAAGCCTTTATAACGGACATTATTATTAAGTCGGGTATTTTGATTGAAGCTGAAATAGGTCCCATGTAGTAACCTTATAATTGAGCGGACTAAGGTGAATTCCATCAAGAACGTAGACAGATCTTAGGAATGAGCTGGTAAATTTCTATTACCAAATTATTGAATAATGAATATTACCACTTGGCACAACAATCCCATCAAACGCGAATAACATTTTCGCGTTTAAATATACATGTCGAATGTAAACGATTAAATTAATATAACTATGCTGGGGGTAACATAATATTGATTGAGAATGGGGAAACAATTATAACTACAAAGTTTGCGTAACTTTGTGCATTGAAAATGATGAATTGTCTAATGTTTATTCAACGCAACAATTTAGTAATAATCAATCAGAACGATTGAAAATAATATCTTCATTATTTAACATTGATTCCATGTTATAAATATTAATTGAAACATTATAAACACACAATGAAAATTATAGTGTATTTTTGCACTGTCTGTATACGTTCTTCTAAAATAAATTAATACAATATAAATTTATTTATTAAACAACAAATATCGAAATAGAAATTTGTTTAAATATTGCAGTGATATTATTTTTATAATTGTCAATTGTTTCCTGCAACCATTTTTT